>WTXV02055379.1:0-16654 GCA_009823435.2 Nymphicus hollandicus | reverse complement strand
TAGACAAATATGCCAAGACCAATAAAATGAATGGGAGTCTTCCTACATGTTTAAATGCCTTTACATCAGAATTAATATCATGAAATTGAGAGTTCTGACTGACAGTCCTGAACAAGATATAGTGCTATTATCACTAGACCAGAGGATTTTCTTTTCCTGCCTTGGATCTCTCAGGTTGCTGTGTAAAAATATAAATAAACGTACAATTTTGAGAAATTAAACAAGATAGGATGATTATCTATTCTGAGAGGGGGAAGGAGAGAAAGAAATCCTAAACAGTAACAAAGTTCTAGATCCACAAAAGCCTTATGGTATAAAATGCCCTTTGATTTCGGTTTTACTGGATCTAGACTAAAGATCCAATTTTGCAAAGATTTATTCATGAGAGTAATGAATTATAGTCATCCCCACATGACTACTAATATAAGTAAAATACCAAAAAAGCAGGCTTGTAAAATTAGGTCCAAATCAAAACACAATATGGTGAGGCTCTGCACACAGAAACTACAAGTAGCACACATAAAATACATTTAAATGTTTGAAGCAATTTTAACAACTCGAAAAACAAGTCAAAACCAGAAACTGCAGCCTCCTTGAGCATATTTGGTATAAGAAAATCAAATGTCTGTGTGCAAAAGCTTGAAGGTTTTTCTGCCATAGTCGTTAAAGGCAGTTAGATTTTGGGGTTTTTTTCTTGTATGTTTAATTTAGGTGATCAGCACAGATGTTTCAGAGCTAAATTGTCTTCTTTCAGCAGCATGGTCTCATTACATCCTTTTCCCCCTCATCAACAACTTTGGAGACTCAGATGCAGTTTTGAGCAACTTGAAGAAAAGCTTAAAGAATTTTTTATTTGATGGTATTTGTAATGAGCTCCTAGAAGATGTTGGATGCCTAAGGCCGCTTCAGTAAACTCCCTTGGGAAGATATCCCAGTGTGTCGTTTCTATGTATGGATTTGGTCAAAAAAATAATTGCCTATTCCCATTTCAAAAGATATCTGAATCTTATTCTCGGAATGTCTGATACAAAATCTTTGAAGATCTTTTCTATTCCCACAAAATATTATACAAACTCTCCACAAGTTAGTTGTTTTCACTTTCTCTGTGCAAAGTAATTCAATTATTATCAGGGCTGAAATATGTCCCTCTCTCCCTATTGCTTTCCTTTAAAAGAATTACTTTGGTATATATTGTTATTCCCTAATCTGGCTTTCAAATTAATACACAGGTAAAAGCTCTAGAAGTAGTAAGTCCTGTTTGTCTCTTTACCTTATCTGATAATACTCCTCCCATGACATAGAGGGATAAGGGTTTCCCGAACATGACCGCTATGTTCATTATAACAAGGTCTAGCTCTATCATGTCTATCTAGTTGGTGGTGGTTTTTTTCAGAATGGATGGGTTTTTCTTGCTTTTTATTTGGTTAGTGAGAAGAGAATGTCTTGTACTAGTTTAATCAAGGAAGATTATTATATAACATCTGTCAGATTGACTTGTACCATATGGGCCCTGGGCCATCTTCTGTAAGAGAACTTACAGAGACATCTCAAAATGTCTGTGAAAATAGAACATATTTTTAGAATTGTAGAATATCCTCCTACACTGCCAAATGAACCTGTCAAAAGCGCATCTTGATTTGTTCAGCTCCTACAATTCATGCTTGTTTGCAGTAACGATATTTATTGACCAAAGGTGGGTGGTAGAGGTTTTTCATATCTGCTTTTGCAGATGTGAAATTAACTATATGGAAGGATTTTTAGGGTGGGTTTTTTTGCAAAGTTTTCTAAGATTTCTGAAGCAATTTCTTTTTTAATTTTACATGAGAGGAGGAAAGATAAAAGAGACCAAATGATGAGAACAAAAGTGGAAAGCAAAAATTAACAAAATTAAGGAAAAGCATTTGCATAGTTGAGTATTGTGGTTATGATCCAAATACAGAGATTACATGTACCTGACCCTATTCATGATCAAAAAATCTAGATATTTAGTAGCAGTAAGAAGTGAAGTTTTGAAGTAATAATGCTCATTTTGGGGGTGGCAAAATGGCATCTTGGTCTGGAACTACTGGACCTGGTTTGAGGAGAGTGAAGGAGATAAGCAGTAGGAATGCTGAGGTAGAAGGGCTTCAAGGGGACAGAAGGGAACTGGAAGGAGAGCATTTGGGAAGTGTGGGAAAGCATCTACTGGTTCAGAATGTAGCTTTTTGACTCTATGTATTTTATTTACTTGGCTAGTGGTCTCTGATGGATCTCTGAGGGATAACACACTCCTAGCCTACTTGTTATGGCAGAAAAAGAATCTGCTATTGCTAAACAGGCAGGTATTCTAGATAGTTCCTAAAAACAAAGTCATCAAGCTGTTGGCTGCTAAAGTATAGCTGTTAGGATATGGATTGCTAAATGGTGATGTCTAACAAATGAAGAAGCCTGAGCATAATTAAGAATGAACACAAGCAAAACATAAAGAAAAGGAAATTGAAAGTCCAGAAATTGTTATTAAAATGTCCATTGTCTTGAGACTAACAGTAATACGGGATTTTCATTAAGAGGTGTGTCTATGAAAGATCACATTGGCTATATCTATGCACTTGCACTTTTCTGTTGAGAACATCAATCTGAGCTGGGAAAGAACGATTCATATCTTGTAAAGGAAGCTATACCAGTGGCCTAAAAAAATGTGTCTTGTACTGAAGAAAGCAACTATTCCTGCAGTCATCAGGCTATTATCAGCTATCTGCCAACTCTGGAAACCTACATACATCTAGAACTAGATTTCTAAAGACACTAAGTGCAGAATCATAGATGTTTATCAGCATCATCCAAGTAAGAGTGTTAAAAACCACAGCTCAGTCACAACTTACCCTCCCAGCTACCTAGAGTAGAGCTACAGTGCACAAGGAGAGAAATGTGTAGCTGTCTGAACTTCTGTCAAATTAGCTGGTATGACAATATGGTGTAACACATGTGCCAGCATGCTAGTTTAGCCTCAGGAAGCAGTCTGGCTGTGAAAGGAAGCCAATGTGCATGAATTAATAAGCTTTCCATCTCAACAAGCCTAATGAGCTTGGGATGACACTGTGCTGATATGACGGTGGTGTGGACTATGCCCCTGCATATGCACTACAGACATATCCTTTCTTCCATCTGCTGGCTTCTGCTAGCAGCCAAATGCTGCTTCCACCTCCCTGTTTGTTAGCTGCTCAGAGCCTTAGCTCGAGTCACAGTCCTGAAGATGCTAAAGGATTTTAAGTTAGTAGAGAGGGCAGCTGAGAGCAATTTTCAGAGCATAGCTGACACCTGTGGCTTCGTATTGTAGCACAAATCCTTGTTCTGAGGCCTGACACTTGGTACAAACATGACAGCTCTGCAGTACCATGTAGCTCTGAGTAGTAATACGGGCAAATGCCATTAATGATACAACACTTGCCCCAGGAATGCATGTCTTGGCATGTGGATGGTGAAAGGAAGATATAAAACTGTTATCTTGAGAAGTACAACTGGGAGGTATCTAGGATTATGATGTTTCCCGCCTCTTCGTTTACTGTACCTTTCCAACATAGCTGCCCAAGTAATCCAGTCTGTTCAAAAGGCAAAGTCAGCTTCAGGGACTAGAAATACTTGCATTGTCTTTTACCAGTTCTCACCCAGGAACCAGTAACTAACACTTGAGCGACTTCTTGAATTGCCTCCTAATGCAACAGACCATGTTAGTTTGAGGGCTGTGCCCTCATAGGTTGGCTTTAAATCACTGGCACTTTCTGTTGAAGTGCAGTGAAGGGGAAACAGTCCCAATTCAGGCTGCAGTCTCAGCTGAGAGGCCACAATGAAAAGCTCGAGGATGGTCCCTGCACCTCCCAGGATGGGTCTTTCTCTCCCTGTGGGAGTGTTTGCTGCCTTGTGTTCTACGGCAAACATGGAGGAGCAACATGATTATGTGCTTGCAGTAAGGAAGCAATTTCAGCTAGGAGTTTATGCAGCTAAAGCTACCATTTGTTTCAGAATACACTGAGCAGACGCAGCAGTGAGAGACTATTGACACAGACAAGAACAGCTGGGAGTTAGTTTAGGATGCTACCTTATCAAAGCTGTTATTGGCTGAAAGCACAGGTTAGTTTAGCATATGTTATATACATATTTGGCTGTAAATAACATTGGCATGACCTCTATATTACTGGTTAAGCTGATGATATTTTAAGATGCTTTTGGAAAAGGCCTGGATACAGCTGACAGAGGGTGGAAGGGCAGGATGGCTCTCATCAAAACACAGCTGAGAGGCACAGTTAATACAGTGCACCTCTGTGAGACATCACATGTAAGGCAAGAGGAATTCAGCTGCTGGTCACAGGCTGCTATGGGCTCAGAGACAACATCCAAATTTACCACAGCATGACAAATTACTCTGCTATAGCTGTTCCTGCATTTTTTCCTCATGCATGTCACAGTGTGGTTAAAATTCACTTAAACTTTGAGGCTTAGGCTGAGGGACTTTACCTCTGTTTGTCACTGCTCTAATTTTGAGGTATAACCCCTTCCCTCTGAGTCAATGGGATTTATGAGTTCTGCATGTCCCTTCGCTTTCATGAGATTCACATAATGTAGACTTTTGTATTTGAGATAAGTCAGATCGATTAATATGTGATGCATATAATGCAACCATGGCTCCTGATTTGGCAAATTAGGCAAGTAACCCATTCTGTGCACTGCATGGGAATCTAACCAGCATGATACATGCTAAAATCCATCAGGAATCAGGCATCTTAGTGGAGAGGTGTTGCCCCACTCAAACTAAACTAGCAGTCTTTTTAAAAATCTCCTAAATATCTGACCCCATATTTCCTGCCTCCTAAAAAACATGTATGATAGTGCAGGCAGCCATTTCTGAGACTTGGGGTTTTTTTGAGGCACTTAAGATATAAAGAACTGGTGTAACTGATTGCCTGTATGCAGGAGCATAACGTGTATGAGCTTCTGCTGCAGTCTCGGGCATTACCCAGTGCAACCGTAGCTAACTGATACTGCTGACATAGAATCACAGAATGGTTAGGATTGGAAAGGACCTTATGATCATCTAAAAGTACATGAAATGTACTGTCACTATGGAGCAGTTCAGAAGAGGACCTGATGCCAATTTTGCATCTCACCTTCTTAGAAAAGAAAGAGATCAGTAGGAGGTCTACACTGCTCCCAGAAGGCTGAATGTGGATCAGATGCAGAACAGAAGCAGTATCACGATGTTAACATGCAACATGTGCTCAGGATAACATATGTTTCTTTTTAGCGGAGATTTGCAGCTTGGGTACAATGTCATGCTAACATGGCTATGTGATTTCCAGAGAACTTGGAGTACAGGCAAAAGTTATTTGAATACATCTATACCTGCCACATAGCCACACATACAAGAATAATCTAAATTTACTTTTTAATTTTTTGTTGCAGTTATATAAAATTATGGTGCATCTGTACTGTTTCATTAAAGACAAAGACAGCATCTCCTTTGAATACAGCCGGAAGAAAGCATTACTGGCTAGACCAACTTTGAAAACCTGAAAGTGGCTTTTGAAGCCTGTTCTTGCCTTTGAGGTAGCCATATGCATTCCAAAGTGCAGGTTATCATCTGATAGGCAATTACAAGGTTTTGATTTATTCATTTTCACAAGGGAGAAGATTTGAATACAAATACAAATATTGCCAAAGCAGATTGCATAAATGGCAGACTTTTTATGTAACTCTGAATATGTGTCATAGGCAAGCATTTATAGAAATTCAGCAAGTTTTCTTCATTAAGTACAGATTAATTCTAGCTGATCTCTAGCTTCAGCTGCTTCAGGTCCAACTGAAAATGAGTCTGCAAAAACGTGTATTTTCTCATGTCACTTTGAAAGCTTCTGGACCATTGAACAAACAAATTTGGAAGGTTCTTGAAACATGCATCAAAGGGAAAACAAGCACGTGTATTTCTTGAGCATAAATTGGCAACAGGGAAAGGTCATTCTATTGACAGGCTGCAAACAAAGGCCACTTTTTTCCTGGGAGGTGCAAACAAAAGTCACCCTTCCTTCAGAAGTGTAATATTTGAGAGCCTGAAATGTATTTTCACAGTAGGCAAAAGTCAAGAAGTGTCTCAGCCTTTGCTGTACACATAAGATGTCCCCTGCGCCTACTGTCCCCACTTTCGCTGCCTCATCATCTTCCACAAGAATGGTGCAGCACCTGCTAAGTAAAATTAACAGAGAGAAAGCACCACATAGTACAGCTGAATACCTTTAATCTGTTGGCTTCCGTTGCCTTACTGCTATACTAACCAACCCTGTAAGGTAAGAATTGGAGTCTACTAACAAAATTGTCAATGTTAGTATTCTGAAATAATAACTGTCATACAAATATGACAGTTTGGAGAAATGGAGCTATTAACATATCTTACAGCTACTATTTTAGCTAAAGCACTGATGAATGCAGCACCAATATTCTTTGGCATTTAGACTATTTTCCTTACAGACACATGCATAGAAAAAAAATTATGATATCTTAAAATCTGCCCAAGACAAAAAACTTATTAGTGTTATAGTGAGAATGGTTTTGGTGCCTACAATTTGTGTATCATAGGTATACAATGCTGGTTGATTAGGGTTCTTACTAGGCTTGGCAATGGCCTGTGGTAAGATTGTGCTTATGTTAACTGAGATCATCTCAGCTTTTACATTGCATCAGTTAAAAACAAACAATATTTTCTATGCAGTAGCATTAAAAAAAAATATTGAGAAGGGTTGTCTTTTGCTATTTCAAAGGTAAATTTAAGCACATTTACATTCTTTCCTGTAAGCAGAACACTCAAAACTGTCAGATTTTGCAACAGCCTTATGCTAACATATATTTGCTAAGTTCAGACTTCGTTTTGCATTTAATGTGTAGTTCTTTTTTTTTTCTGCTACCTAATATGGGGCTTCCCTTCAACTGCATTCTCTGCTTTTAGTCAGCTGCATCACATCATTTTTTGTACAATTTACATTTTATTTCTTAGTTTGTCACAGATCCAACAAGACAATGGGAAGTGAACCAGATTCTATATTGCCAATAATTAAAACATTTATTCCATCTTCCTTATGTAGTGTGTGATTACAACAGTGTAATTAGAACCAAAATAACTATTTCTGATATGATTAGGGTGCCAAAGGGGTGGTCCATTATCATGATATGTGAATCTGTAAAAAGCCAGTCTTGATTTTCACATCTTAGAAGTAGTATGTTTGCTGCCAATTAAAAAATAAGTCTTTTTTATCTATAAAAATGGTAAATTGTAGCAAGAAATCACAGTCAATATTTCATGGAAGGAAAGGATGTTTCCTCAGGCAAACAAGTTTCTGTTTGATAGTATTCTCAACTGCACATACTGTGAAGTAGAATTTAAAGTGCAGAGATTGAAACAACTACTACACTAGTCTCTTGGTATATTTAGGAAAGTAAAACTTAAACACACAAATTTGGGAGGTTGTTCATCCCTCAAAATTAACTTACTTCCTTGCCAGATGCAAGACAAAACTGAGGAAACTCTAAAGACTAAGTCATCTTTTCATTTTATGAGAAAGTTGGTAGTAAAATTGGTCATACCCATAAGACTCCTGAGATTCTTTCATTGGGCAGGTTATTAAAGACCCAGTCCAACTTAATATACCATTTCACACAAAGAATTTCTATTAAAAGTTTCAGTCCTACATCATTATGCACCATCTCACCATAATTATGTTCTTCATGGCTGACTAAAGTTAGGAGAGACACACTAATAATCAGAGATATTACTGCTGAGAATTGTTAATGCTTCCTTTCACAAGGACAAGCTGCTGACCATGCTCAAGCATGCAGTAGTTGTATCTTCTTTCCAGCTGTCTTTGGATACCAACAAATTGGATTTTGGATTCACAAATTATTGTCCTGCCTGGCACCTGTTCCTTTTAGAGAGCTATCTCAAATGGTGTTAGGTGGCTAAGTATGGACACATAAAGATTTCATTTTATTACATCTTACTCAGACTATACACACTAACAGAACATTAAGCTTGATGGAAGGTCTCCTCACAGCAAGAATCAGAAGTAATTGTTCTGATTTTTTAGGTCTTCTCATCATTGACCAAAATGTATTTCTGGCCTGTATTTCAGGGGTTGCACCTTGATAGGGGATTCCAACCTGCTAGAGCACTGATTTGTTTCTTAAACCTTCCCAGAAGAACTGACTGTACTCCTTTTGTACCTTCTTTTCTTATGTTTGGTGGGTTATACAAAAAAACCCAAGGGGATTCCTACTTTCATAGTGAGTTTAATATCTCCAGTGCTTTTTCATTAGACAACATATTCTGAATTTCTCATTCATTTTCCAGATCTGACAGCTAGTCCAGGACTCAGTCCAGGACTGAAGTTTGGTAACAGAAAGGCACTGGGGGAGCAGGCAGAAGTTTTTTCTGTCCTGTTCTTTGGCAGTGTATTATCTTTTACCTCTGCACTGAGTTTTACTTGCAGGGTAAAAGAGGAGTTGCTTTTAAGTTGTTGCTATTGAGTATAATTGAAGCCCTGGGCAGCCTAGAACAGAGGGCTACCAGTATAACTCCCAGTGAATTGTTCTGAGCCAGATGCAGACCTAAGCCAACATGTGTATCAAACACCAAGATTTCTATCTCTCTAATTAGAAATTGTATAGAGTTCCTGCCACTCTAGTATGTAGGCAATTATGGAGTTACTCCTGCTTCCTATCAGGGTTGAATTCAGACATATCTGGTGTCAGAAATTTCTCACATGAGTGATCCTATCATTGGGATGTACTGCCCTTGAAGGCCTGAATCTCATACCATCCAGGGCCTGATGCCTTGATTTTTCAGATTAACATTTGATTCACTCTTTTCCTTTTTGTTTTCAGTTTTAATCTGCACAATAAAACATTCACCGAACCCAATGCTCATAAATTACATTTTAAAGCCAAATACATATATAAAAATGTATATGTATAATTATAGTAATTGCATACTTTGAAACAAATAATTCAAGGGAGAATTTCATTGCAATGTTTTGGGGTAAAAAAGCATTGTGATAATATGAAAACTTGTAAGTGAAATAACCAGTCCAGTGTTCATTCTCAGAGCTCAACACAGCTGAAAAAACAGACACAAAGTATTAAAATTATGTTATGAATGGTTGTGTCTATAATAGAAGTAACATAAGTATAATAATGTATCTATAATACAAGTATATTTAACAAATTATATGTATGTGCAGTGTTCTTTTGAAAGGTTCTTCAACTTAGAAGTGCACATCCTCCGTAACTCCCTTTAATCTGAAACGCTGCAAATGTTTCACAGAAAAAGCGGTTTCTTTGTATACAATGAAAATTTCCTAGAGACATCCAGGCATATGTGCTGCTTCAATTTCAAGCGTCTTCCAGGATTCTTGTCCAAACATTAATAAGTTTTAAAATGTCAGATACTGTGTTTGCCAGATAAATATAATTCAACCTGATTTCTCAAACACATACAAACAACAGAGGGATTTTTTCTTATTTATATTACTTGCAAAGTGATGAATCTTCCCATTAACAATGTTTTGAAAGCAGGAAATGCTTGCTTCAAGATATGAAGTGAAATTTCAGAATTCTGAGAATAACTTCAGGAACAGAAAGGCTTCTGCAGAAAGCTTCAGTCTCTGCAAACAGTAAAGAAAGTATGATACTTATAAATGTTGTAAGCAGAAATAAACTCAGTCATAAGTAAAAAAGCTATCACAAAAGCCTTGACTGGGAGAAGAGTAGTTTGCCAATAGAATTAAATCAGTGGTCCATATAATCCTGTTTCTGACAGCTGACAACACTTGATCATTACAGGAAGTTAGAAAAACTCTGAAGTTAAGAAATGCAACTGATCTCACTGTAGAGGATATTCCTTCCTTAGTACTGCCAAATTCTGATTAATTTAGTCATGAACGTCTGTATGCAGCATTTTTAAAACTTGCCAGCTAATTATCAGTAAATGTTCTTATTAATCATCCAAATATCTTATTTTAAAATTTTTCAAAGTTCTTGGCTGACTAATTTTTTGCATTAAATCCCAACACTTAATTTTGTGTAGCATAAGAGATATTGCCTGTTGTCAATTTTTCATTTCTTAAGTCTTAGTTAAATATTTGTCATTTTTTTCTGGGATGACCAAGTATAAATTGGACTCATCCTCTTCTCATAACTTTCTCTTTTTCACTACTATTCATATGTAACTGATGCTTTTCCAATTCATCTCTTTCCTGAATGATGTAGACCTACTCTCTAGTATCTTCTTGTGGTTTTCTTAAACAGGTCGGACTCTCCTTACCTATTTTTATTTTACAACAATGTCTACAATGACAAAATTAATTCTCATTTAAATATGCCATTTGTATCTTTGTAGAAATATATTCCATTGATTCTGCACATTAGCAATTTATTATCTTGCTATTACCAAGCACAGATTCTTCATGAGCTTTCTACAGGCATGATGCTAGTAATACATATTCATATTTAAGTATGAAATTTCCCACTGTATATATTAATTTACCAGCATTTTATTTTGCTGGTCTTTTCTAAGAAGGCTTCTTAGCTTTGTGAAGTCTTCTGACTACTTCTCTCACCAAGATGTCATTAACTGTCTTTTCCAGATCATTAATAAGTTTATAATATATTAATACATGAAGTACATCTTGAAATATTCTGTTAAAATTATTATTGGTTTTAAGTTAATACGTATTTCTGTTACTTTTTACCTTGCTTTTTTGTCTTATAGGCAGGTCTAGTCAATGTTGTTTTGTTTTTTTATATATATAATAGCTGTTCAGACAGACATCATTAAAGACTAAATAAGACAAGCCAAGCCTTTATTTATCTAAAGCTTGTTTGACAATCCATATTTCACTAAAATATTAAAACCGGTAAAGCTGGGTTTTCTTGTGCTTTTATTGGCTTTATTTGGGAGTTTTCTCAGTTAAAGGTAAATGCATCTCCACCTTGAGGCTGTTCTCAGCATCCCTGATGTCAACACAAATAGTCTTAGAGCAACCTCAGACACCTAAAATAATTCTTATGCATACAGACACTTCAGAAAAGAAACAGTGCTCTTCTTTTATTTCAAAACAATCTCTTGTGATGTTTAAGACTTCTGTATATAAGGTATAGCAATACAGACCCATTATTTTAATTTCTGTTATGAATTTTTTTTTCTACATTGTTTACTATGTGGTGGGAAGGAAAAGAAGGTCATACGCTATGAGAAAAGTGGTAAATTATATATGATGAGACACAAAAAACATTTTCACTCTTTTTTTTAAGCCTAACTTCAGATGCATGAAGGGAATAGGACTTTCTGAGAGGCTTACTCTGCCTTGTAAATTGATTTCAGAAACTTATGTATATGCATAGAGGGCAGCATGGAAAAAAATAATAAAATAAGCAAATAATAAAAGTTAGGAATACGAGTATCAGAAATTAATGTAGGTATGTAAGGAGGAAGGGGATCTTACAGAACTTGAAAATGCTGACAAAATGATTGAAGTTGAGATAATATCAGATGAAGAGTAAGTAGTGGTAAAAACACAGAATGATAAAAACACAGAATGATAAAATGGTAAATGATTGGCAAGGATGATAACTTGTATTGCTGTATTTCATGGAAAAAAAAATGTGTGAAAGATGTTTTTAAAGAAGCCAGAGAGATGTTGCAGTAGTTGTTACGGGGTGAGGATTGAAAAAGGAACACACCCTTGAGGAGAGAAATCTTTATGACACTGAGAAAGAAGATTAAGTAAAATTGGAGCTTGTGTTGCCGTGGAGAGGGAGCAGGGGATAAATTCAAGTACACTACTTGTAGGGCTGGTAGTATGAGCTCACACTGTGAACTGTGTCTGATGTATGAATAACAATGTTCTGTGAGGAAGACCAAGATTATCTGGCATCTGGTGGTGTAGCAAGCAAATATTTTTGTATCTTTTGTTCCACCGTTACTGGAAAGTTCTCAGATTTTATGCAAATTTGCACAATTAATTATCTCAGAAAATCTTTCCTGGTTCAAACATTTTCATAAAACTGAAAGTAATTTTTAAATCCTTTTCCCTTGGATTTCCAAGAATCACATATACTTTTGCACTAGAGCAATAAAAGGGACAGTTGAGGAACATGCCTGTTGACTAAAACAAGTCTAACAGAAAAATGCATAAAAATATGGGGACAGGGGCAACTAACTGTCTTTTTCATAGTTCTCACTCATGTGACACTGTGGCAGTTGTGGTCAGTTGAAGCACTTATACTCACAATTCCACATTCAAGGAAGCAGGAGTTGAAGGAAAAGACCTCCACCAAAGCATCTTCTATCTTGGGATGGGTTTCTCTGTTAATCCACTGGAACTGGAAGTCACTGACATCCAGGTCACACAGGTCACACTGCTTTTTACCCACTTGCATACTTTGTATTATACAGAAGAAACGTCCAGCTTGTTCTGACTGGGGAGTGTGTGGTATCCTAACACTTCCAAGTAATATGTTTATTTCACAAATACTACCACTGCACATAATTACTTCAAAAAATAAATATTAGGCAGTGGTAGATTACAATCTTTATTTCAGAATTTATGAAAAACAAAGCAGAATCTTTTCTGAAGTTTTATCGTAGTATAACTGGTACTTTTGGGTTCTTTTTCTGGGAAGACACCTTTTCAATACATTTGTCCACACCTGAAAGCTCCAAAGTCATAGTCATTATGAATTCAGCTGTTAGAGATATACTTTAACAAATTTGTGCTTATATAAGAATAATTCCTTGAAAATATTATTCAAGGGCCTAAAGTTTTGGATCTAAAAAACTGTGTTTAGTGCAGGATCAGTAAGATAGACAAAGGAATGTCAAAAGTACCTAACAAAAGATAGAGCAGCCTCACAAATCTTCTAAGTATGTGGTGGCTTCTGTTATGTGGGTCTAGGGGATTCCTAGAATACACTGTGTCTAGGAGTTCCTCCAGACCTGAATGGAGTAGCCAGGAGAAAGTCTGTAGACACGGACGTAGCATCCAATATGTGGATAATTCCTAAATACCTGGTTAGGAATTGAGGAGCACGTAAGTGGTGGAAATGTAAGTGACCCATGTCCAGTCTAGCCATTGGTAATCCCTGATGGATTTGTTCAATTTCAAGGAAACAATCTACACTAAAAGCTAGTGCTAGGGACTACACACTATTTCTGGTAAGACTGGAGACAACAGAACAAGAATAGCAAAATGGATTTTGGAAGTATTTCATAATTACTGTCTAAAACACAGCATTTATTTAATTTTAAGATATAAACAGATAGTTCTCCAAACCCATGTTAGGCTTACAGTGAATAATAAACAGCAAATAAAACTGCTCGTTTGCACTTGTTTGTGATGACTCATTACAAGTACTGTTTCTTTTCATTTGCCACTTATGAAGTCACTATGTAGTGTTAGAAATAAACATGAGAATTCTATTTTAGTGGCAAAAACTATGCATTGAAATGAAAAGACATAACAAGTGAGACAGCATGAGTGACACAGATCAGAGAAGCTCAGGTTTTATTTATTCTTAAATCAGCTCTCACCAAAAAAATGGACCCTTGCTTGGGAGTTAGAAGACTGAGAGTCAGAAGATCTTGCAATGTACTTCTGTGATATAAAGTAAGTGACATTGTACGATATATCTTAAACTCGTTTTCACATTAAGTGAAACAAAATGAACAGCTTTAATATCACTCAACCTACATAACTATTACCAGGTTTTCCAATTTTAAATTTGAGAGGGAATCAACTTTATAAATTTTTTTCTTAAAATCATTCCAGGAATATGAATGCATGTCCACACTAAGTATACAGCAAGGGAATAATTCACTTACATTTGATATAAGATTTATTTATGAGATACATTTTTCTCTTTAAAAATTTTTGCTTTTGTTAAACTTGTAGACAAAAATAGTCATGACATACAGAAAAACGATTTCCATGGAACATGAGTTAAAACTGCCTTTCCAATCAGAATTGCTACTTTCGATGTTGGCATGAAAATGTCAGGGTCCTAGGGGCACCACCAGCCCTGACTGTCCCTGCCTGGCCCCTCAGGGCTCCCCATAGTCTAGGACCCCCTGTCAGACCTTGGGGCTATAGGTCCCTGCCCCAGCGACGCTGCAGCAGTACCAGTCTTCAGCTCCCCACAGCCCTGCTGGGCCACAGCCCCGCATCTCAGCCCAGCCTCATCCCATTTCCAGTGAGGTTCCTGGTGCTGGAACTGGGCACTGCTGGAACTGGTGCTGGACTGGCACTGCCATGGTGCTCCCCTGGTGCTCCTGCCTGCCTGCTTCTAGATGGGGCTGGCTCCTGGCTGCCAGTGTCCCTGCTCCTGCCCCATGGGCAGCCAAGGAGCCAGGGAGACAGTGGCCCTCACAGCACCCTGACAGAATGTGTATCAAACTGTCTTGACAATGAAACCTTCATTGCCCAGAGTTTAGTATTTACTGGTTAGGCTTAAGTGCTATTCAGAAGCATAGCTGCCATTATTGCCTTAAAAGACTTCACCATGTAACTGAGGGCAGCTCAGCCTCCAGGAGGAGCAGCACACTGTGTGCTGAGGAAGGACAGAGTGGGGCTGGCTGGGGAACGGGAAGAGGAAAACAGATTTCCTCAACCTGGCAGGGGGCAGAGCTGTGCGTACCCTCAGGGTGTGCCTGCAGCCTCTGCCATACCTCCAGACACTCCTCAACTTTGTTACAGAACAGCTATTTGCTTTATGGGTAAGGGGAAAACCGTAAATCTAATGCAAATTAAACAGCTTCCACTGCAGATTGTAATTTAGGCGTAGCTGTATGAAGAGTACAAATTGTACCAGACACTTGCACAGCTAAACCAGCACAGCTTTATTTGTGTGTATGTCTCAAATTCCATTTGCTAAAATTAAGATAATCTTTCTTCCCATTAATCTGTATGTCTTGTCTAAAAAGGTGGGCTTCTGCTCCAAGAGTCTTTCTCTCACTGTTTCTCAGGAAGTGTCTTTTTGGCCTGAGCATCTACAATGTAATGCACTATAAAATATAGGTATAATTAGTAAACATTGGCTATTCCTAATTGGCACTGTAACCAGTTCTAACTGCCGTGCTATGGCAGAAGGGATGGTGACTCACAGAGATTTGAAGGAACAGATATTAATGACTCCTTACACACCTTGCCTGAAGTAAAGCTCAAAACCATGTTACTACATCAAGTTGCTGAATCTAATCCCAGCAATATGTCTAAATTCTGGTCAGGACAATGCCGTGCTCTATAGGGCTTGCTGAGCTGATCTAATTAAAGCTTACAATTTCCTTTAGGCTTTAATTCAATCCGTTGCTACATGCCAAAGTTCAATTGCCTCAATTAGGGTTTCAGAAAGTTTTAGATTAAGTCACCAACTGGACCTAAAGCCTGCTCAAGAAGCTCAGTGACTAGTGTCTAGGGACAGAATCCAGTAAGATTTCCAGTAAGAAATAAGAATGGTCAGGCTTATTGACTTAAATAAATTGGAAACTGTCTTGCATATATTAGGCTTCTCCTACCCATTTGCCTTGTTACCCATTTACTTTCTCTGAAACAATTCTTTGGCTTGTTAATTTCAAATTATTATGTTCATAAATTGGAGGGTACTACAGTTTTCTCTGGGAAGTCTCAGCTGTCCTTGCATTTCACTGGTTGGTATGGAGGGGGAAAGATGAAGAATGAGGTATTGTTTGCCATGTTTAGAATGAAGTCAAAACCATACAGAATACTCATGCTTTTATGGGAGATCTTTTAATTGTCTTGAAATGTGACATTTTTCTCACACAAATGAGCTAATGAGAAAATTTAAATATGTATCTGGTATTATTATTTCTGAACTGGTGTTACATGAAGGGTTTACATTCACAGAAAAATGATAACATGAATGAAAACAAATATACTTAAAAAAACCCTCCGAAAACCAACAAACCCCAAACAATCAAAAAGAAAAAAAAACAAAAACAAACCCCAAAACCAAAAAGCCTAAAGTAAAATGATGCATGAATGCATTTTGGATCTTCTAGCTTCAACATCATTAAAGGAATTGTCCATCTGATTGCTTGTGAGCTTAGTCTTGCAGCTTGTGTAATTCACTGCTTTTAATTTAAAGTAAGGAAAAAAAACCCAGTGAAACAGTAGTCATTTTTAACAAAGGCCTAATGTTTCTGTAGTCTAAATGAGTACTTGTCTACATTGTTAAACTACTGTACAACAGGAATCCCCTTCCAACTAATGCACTGTAATTACAATGACAGTATAAAATGCGAGCTTTTTTTTTTTCTTGTAGTGGGCAGTCTTAAAATGACTTAAAATGACACAATGATGAAAGATCCTGCCTGAAATGCTACACTTCTTACAAAATACTGCATATAAACAGATCACTATATTTGAAAGACGTTTTTTAAATTGTAGCACTATAATTATGTTTTAAGAATGGCTAAATTAGTTTTGTCCATCATATTTTAGCTTTAATTCATTTAGTCCAAGAAAATACTTCTTCACTTGGCAGACACTCATATGTCATCTTAACTTGGCTATTTTATAAAGCTTGTGTTGATTTCACTTGTAATATTTTGCTGCCTTTTAAT
>WTXV02055377.1:0-23002 GCA_009823435.2 Nymphicus hollandicus | reverse complement strand
ATTTTGAGCCTTAAGGTGACTTAAAGGGCTCCTGACCCCTTCACCAAGGCCTAGTTGTTCCATGCTTCAGCGCTGTCTGGCTCAAAGCAGGGATTGTGCACCAGGCCATGTCCACACTTAGCCAGAAACTCCTCCAACACACCCATATTAATTTTCTGAATTACTTGTTTCTGCTTCCATGTCTCCTTTTAGCCAGGATGGCTGCTTCTACATTGCAATCCCACTGTGGCTTTTTTGAGGTCAATTGGTAGTGTATCTAGGAACAAGTCTCGTGTTTCACTAACACTTCTTAACAGACGTGTATTCCCAGTCATTTGTGCCAGAATGGGGTTTCAGACAATGGTTCTTCTGGAGCCCCAAGCATGTATATTACAACAGGGGCATGTTTAAGAAATGTCATCATCACCAGGAGACCAGTGCAATGGCTGATTTTAAGTTCTGTATTAATAGTCTTTTGACAGTCAGCTCGGATTCAATAAGCAGTTACTTCAAAGTACAGTACTTTCTATGTTTACAACTAATCATCTACTCCTTTTTGAAACTGTACAAAAGCCATGTGAAATCTCTGTGAATGCCTCCAGGTTGATGTCATTTCTAAGTACATAGCTTTTTTTCTGTTCTCATACAGGAAAGTAGATCTAGTGAATGTCCACTAGCAGATCATTTTTTTAGTTAATGAAGTGAGGTGGACAGTAAAGGTGCTTTCTAGCTTCCCATGCAATTAATTTATTTAGAAATTTTATCCATGGTCATTAAAATTCCTGAGATCTGGAATTGTCAATGTCTCTGTAGAAGGGAATAGTATTTTCATTTTTAAAACTTCTTTTTATACTCCATTTATACATATGCATACTGAAATAGAAGTAGATATATAATGCTCCATCCCACATTTCTGTTCTAGTGGAACAACTTCTAACCATCAGTGAACTTCAGGTGACCACTTTTCTTTTCAGATCTGTTTCTACTGTCTTGCTTGTCTTCCTCATACATTAATTACATAGACTAGTAAATATTCTGTTCTTTCTGTGCTCTTTTTAACTTGCCATTGTTACATGCAAATGTGTCAGTATTTTAGTGCAGAAACTGTGGCTTACATCAACACAAATATGGAAAAGAACTGCAGACCCTGGTGAAAGTTGATTGGAAGGCAAAAAAAAGGAATTGCAAAATTCTGCCCTTTATATTTAATCTTCCAGTAAATATTTAAATCTTAATTCAATTTAATGAAAAAAGGTTTTGGTTTTGCTTGGAGGCAACGCTGATGTGCTTTGCGCAGTGCAAATATGTACTGCTATCCCCAAGAGCTTGAGTCTGCTGGAATGACCACACTGTGCAATGTCATATGAAGATAATATCACAGGTCCTAAGAGAGGTACATTTAGGCTAATTAGCTCATGACTTTATTGCTTGTGCTGCAAAATATGCTTCCAGGTTTAGCCATAGCTCATCTGGTGACCTTTGTCTTACACTACAACATGAATGTATTCTGCACACATAGTAAGTTGTAAAGCAAACTTCTTCAAGAAGTTGCATCTTGTCCAAAGGATAACCAGTGAAAGCTGTTCAACCATGCTTGACTTTGGTCAATAGCAAAATATATAATGAGAACAGGGCTCAAACCACAAATAAGTATGACTTTCAGTTTCATCCAAAGCCAAATTCGATTCTGCTGTTTAATTATCAACAAGATATAGAGGTCTTTTATCCAGAACTCTGTTATATTAAAATGAACCAACTCATTAAGATTTCAAATGGACCTTATTCAAAGGTCAGTATGAATATTTATATTCATTTCAGTGGACTATACACGAAGTCAGCCAAGAAACACTTATCTACTAATTTTATATGTCTTTCTCATCTGAAATAACCTTTTTCCTGCCAGCTTAACTGATCATTATCAGTAAAATGTCAGACATTGGCCACAATTAGGCAAACTGGAGAACAGCTACATGAATTTCTAGCCAAGTAATATCTTTCCTATGTATTTTCATGAAAAGTACTTTCATTTTAAGGTAGTTACAATTTGCAGTGTGTATTTTATAAACTGCATTAAATGCTGTTGGCCTGCCTAGCAAGAAATCATGTTTGTTTACATAACAAGAGGGTGCAGGCAAGTAGTTATGAAAGGGAAATGGAGAGGTCGCTGGAGACCTCAGGGAATATAAATTTGGATATGAGTGAATGAGTTCCCATTCCTCCATAAACCATCAATCACAATCTGTATTGGTAAATTGAAGTTCCCAGAGAAGTATCAAACACCTATACTGAATTTATTAAAAGTTTTGTGAGACTTCACTGTGACAGCACGCCAGGCTGGGCTCTCTGAGTCATCTTGGATCTGTTCCATGCAAACACCTCGACTCTGCCATCTTGTTTCTGAGTGGCTTATGCCTCTACCCAGTGGTTGTGTTATGCTACTGCATGACATACTACATTAAGCAAGAGATGAATTTTAAAAGCTGCATCTTTGTGTGGGCTTTTCTGATTTTCACATGTACTTTTTTAATGGGTTTATAACTAAACACCCTAGGTCTGTGTGGATGTAAAATAGGTTAAGCCAAAGTAATCTCACCAGAATGATGTTTTACTTTTCTCTACATTGGCACAATTTTTCAGTAACTTGAATAGCATAGTACCTTGACTGAAGATGCAACCAAAGTAAACGTGCTGCCCCATTTTGCACATGTTCTTTCTAAAGTTGGGCTGGACATGCAGGTGGATGCAGAGAGAGAAGATGGGCAGAATTTTTTCTAAATGGAAGGTAAAAGATACCTGCTTGGAATGGAAAACCATTCCATTAACTAGAGAAAAATAGAAATACTAGTGAAATTATCGAGTTAAACAGCACCTTGACTGCATGGAGACGCTCTGCTCCCTTGCCAAAGGATTAGTTCTGTGATGCAACACAGGGGAACGGGTTTTTTAGTACCATGGTTTTGGCAGTGCTCAAGAGCAGATACTTTGAGAAAAACATGGAAAGGCAAATATACACTTCATTTCCACTTCTGTTTCATGTGGTCTGCCTCTAAAGCAGTTCCTAAGCCAGAGTTCGGATTTCTATCAGAGTTTCACAGCTCTTCATAGACTCTTCTTCCATTAATTTGTCCAGTCTTTCTGGAACACTGCATCAGCAGGTAAAATTAATTTCCTTTGATTTCTTTTAAATCCATTACTCAATAAAATGAGCTTCTCTGCCAAACTCATGTTTCAAAAAATTAACTTGGTTGCAAAAAGAGGTTCTGTGTAGGGAGTATTTCATAACTGTCTCCTATGCAGGAAGACATTTTGGTTTTCTTAAATGAGTCACTGGACTTATCTGGGAAGGCAAAAGTTTCTTTTTTAAACAACAAAACCAGACATTTCCAGTGCTCTTTCGTATCAGCAGTTCCATGGCAGAATTTTATGTAACGTAATGCATTCTCTTAACACATGCTGAGCTTTTCACTGTTTCTCATTAGTCCACAGTGGTTTCTGGGATGAGTAGAACAATTATGCCAGTCCCAGATCACTTATACACATGAGAAATAGTACAGTATTTGGCTGAATAGCTGTTAGTCTTAATTGAGTTTCTGTTGACGGAAGGTGGTATCAATTCTTTACACTTCTCATGCTTTCAGCAAAGTAGGAACCAAACCAGGGATTCTGTTTATTTTGCCTCTCTCTATCTCAAGCATAAGCATCTGCCAGGGAAAATGCCAGAGAAATAAGATCAGGGTTTTTTTTCTACTTTCATGTCACAATAGAAAAAAAATGCATGGGGAGAAGATACTTCCACATATCTTCTCATGCAAGAAATGCAGTTCTTCATTGCGCTAAGCATTGAGTTGAATGCCTACTCTAACAGACTGAAATGACTACTATGACTCTTTAAAAATTCCAATACACCTTTGAGTCCTTGATATCATTAAACTAATATTTGTTTTTTTGACTCTGTCCCCTTGTTCGGCTGCAACCCATTCATGAATCAAGAATGAATGGCTGGCTAATACCACGCCAATGCTTGTACACACTGCTTTCCTTTTGATATTCAAGCTTAATAAGAATGTTTGCATTATAACTCATCTCTGTGAAGTAATTATGTGTAATTGCATAATTACCCGTTACAGCTGTTTGAGTTACTGGCACTTACACTAATTAAACTAATGTGGTGCACAACCACAAGTTAATTTAAAACAATGAAACCATAGAATGATCCCTCTTGAGGATGTCTACACAGGCATAGGTACTGTGGTTGAACAAAAAGTGAAATGTTGAGCTTACATCTTTATCTTCAGCCTATTACACAGTGTATGTTTAACAGGTGACAAAATAGAGAATTAAATAATAAACTGGGTTATAATCCAAAACCACCCCAAAATACAAAGCTTTTGAATGAAAATAAACTCTCTTGCTCAAGAACACTTGCCACACTGACTAGTAAGAAGTAAAATTTCTTGCAGACAATTAATCATACCTTGGTTAATTATAAGCATTTCTCAGTGGTGGTCAAAACTAAACTTGGGTTTAGCTCAGTACCTGCTGCATGTTTTATTTTCCTCCAGATTAAAATCCAGTATTTGAGTCTTGGGTTCAGTCAACTATTCTGATATGCAAATTACCTTAATGGACTGACTTTTTGCTTATACAGTGAACAACCAGATCATACAGACAGGAATAATATTCAGTATATGAACTTAAATAAAGGAAAATTCTCCAAAATTATTACTCTCTTGCTGCGTGGTTGTTGTAAACAAGTTAGTGCAGCCCAGAGAACAATAAATGTTCTCCTAAGAAAATACTGACACCCAAACCCACTGTATCACATCCAAACCTTGCAAGCAAGAGCAACAAAATGTATGTGGGGTTTTTTTTGCAAAGCTCTCACAGGTTTTGCACAAAGAAATTCCAGAACTAGCACAGCTGTTTCCTATAACTTCTCTTTTTACATGTCCTTGATAAGCAACCCCTTTTCTGGGACATGTCAGAGACTTGACTGGCTGTTTCATTACTCCAGTGGTGCTCCAGAAGCTGAAATGGAGGTTGGATCACCTCTGTCAGAAACCCATAAAGGTAAAAAGAGGTCAAGTACATTGAAATTGGATTTATCAACATCTTAAGCCTAGAAAAAATGTTTCAGCATCATTCACAATATTTTATTGCATAAATGCTATCAACAGAATATCTGCAAATCTAATGCAATCTTCTCCATAAGTGTTCAGGACTGGATTTTTAAAATTTGAGCTTACTAGAAATTTTGTGAGTTGTAGGGATTGCACCAGCAAAGCAAATGCAAAAATGTTACCGAGTCCTGGTACTTACATTGGTTTTAGTAGCAATCAAATAGTCCATTCCATGATACAATACTGAAATGTTTTGCACAGTTGACTCATGATTTTGACTACACAGTGCTTTTTCCAGACCATTGAGCAAAGGCCAGTACATTTCAAGTTGTATTTGCTCCTTTGCATGCAGTTAAGTTTAACAATATGTATTGGAATTAATTAGCATTAAAGCATCAATTTATTTACATTAAAGCCCTTATTAGCAATTCATTCCCATATAAATTAGGAATTTCCTTTTTGTCATTAAAGTTCATGTTACTGGTATCCTTTTATATTTTACCTTAAACGATGTGGAACATCATATAGCTTTAATGGGACTGTAATTAGTTATTCTCACATGGCTTGAATTTAGTCATACATGCTGAGAATGAATCTTTTCTACCGATGTGTAACTCTATAGTTTGACCAACACAGAAATCATTTTTGCTTTGGGAAACTGCTAAACACTGGCTTTTTAAAATCACCTCATACTTCTTTCTTTAAGTCACAGATTTACTTCTCAAAGCACTTCATTATGCATATGATGTTTAAGCATGAGAATCATTCTACTAAAGTTCTTACCTAAACTAGCATGTGCTCAAGTGTTTGTCTCAATGTCATTTTAATTAGGAGAGCAGTACATACAGGAGCTATGTGACAGATGTAGTTTCCTTTGCTGCTAGCATCCCATTTCTTCTTTATCTCCACACCAAGCATAGGGCTTTGCTTTGGCCTACAGATGTTAAAAATCTGACATGGTCTGGGTGTAATAAAGGCCAACAGTCATGTACTGAGGTTGCTGTCCTGGTTAGCATGATGTCTACGAGACACAGAGAGGATGTGAATGAACCTGCTTTTCCTTTTTCAGATCTGAAACTCCTGAAATTTCCAAATTTATTGTGTTTTGTTTTTCATGTGTTCCAGAGTAAATTCTTCTTTACACCTATCACCTTTAGGTTTTACACAGTTCTAAATATGCAGGTAACATTCTAGTCTCCTTACAAATAGTAGGCCAGTGATTTCAAAAGGGCCATGATCTTCACTGTACTACACACAATCCTGTTCAAACTGAAAGACCTCTATGCGTCAATATTTAATGTATTGAAAATAGATTTCAGTAGTAACACATTAAAGTTAAAATCAGTCCATCATTTTTGTTCTCTCTGTAGATGAAATTCACTCATGGAATATGCAAAGCATGAGTTTTTACTTTTTTGTACACAATTTTATAACAGCGAGAATCATAAAAATAGCTTTTCTCATCTTTGCAGATCTGCTGTGAACATGTGCTTTCCATGAGGATCTCTAGTAGATAAAGACTTTTTGTGGATACACTCTTTGTGTAAAAACCCCACTCCTGAAGTTTTAATATATTACCAAACATACTCTTCCTCCGGAAAGTATCTTCAAGCTTCAGGTGTCATGTGTGCCTATTGGCAAGCATTCCTTTTGTTATGCCCACCAACTGTAACAGGCTTATTTGTGGATTAGCTGTGTCTCAGCTGTAAAATTAATTCAGGAGCACAGCCTGCAGTTCCAAATGAAATTGTAACAGAAGGAAATGTTGTTTCCAGGAGTTTGCCTTTTAAAGATTTGTATAATTGGTTAATGCTGTTTTGTCTTTTTGTTTTTTGAAGACAATTAATCAATACTTCATCATGTGTAACTTTTATTTTCTGTTTGCAGTACATTGCAGTATACAAACAGCAAAGTCAGATGATCGTGTCCTCTAGTGCTCAAGGAACCAGAGAGCCCTAATTAACTGATCTTATTGTGGTAGCAGTTTTAGCAATTAATTTTGAGCTACAGACCCATGAACCAAAGCTTTCAGTTTTCAGCTTTCTGGATTCTTAAAAATTTAAATCCATTTTTGCAGAATAAATGTATATTTTCACTGTTTTCCCACTCTCAGTTAAATAGAAGACAAATGGCAAATTGCCTAAAGCCCTGCCTTTGCACTCAGCAGGCTTGGCTCTTTGGTCAGGCTTTCTGTCTGACTGTAAGGAGACCCCACAAGATATGGGGAGACAGTTCAGACTTCTTTTATAGATGGTTTCTTAATGCACCTGATATAACTTTTTGGACACACTGAGTCTGCCCCAGTTTGTCAGATATTGCTTTTAGCTGGAAAACAGTAGTTCTCTGACAAAGGCAGTGAGAGACCTTTCAGCTGTAACTGAGTGTATGAGTACTCCAAGCCAATTTCAGTGCAAAATCCAAGAGATGAGTTTAAAGCACTTTCAGTTTACATAGTTGAACAGTTTTGTGCTCTGTGGACACCACCAGGCTGAAGCAGTTTGTTGTAGCTGCAGTGCTGGTGGCCTGTCCTGTCTGGAAAGAGATGCTGTGAGTTAGATTGTATGCACATGGTTTGCATTCAGCTGGGTGAGATCAGGCTGCTCAGCTGCATAACACAACATGGTGACCGTCAGCAAATGCTTTCCTCAGCTGAAGCAGTGGAAAGGTATGTGTATAATATAAACAGGACTGATTTTTGTCTCTGTTGGCAGAGCTAATTTAGTGCGGAATAATAGCATCTGAAGTTTTTAGATGGCTAAAGGATTACCACTGGGTAAACGGATTCCTTTTCCTTCTACAAGAGGTCAAACCAGTTTCTCATGCAAGTTTCTAGCACAATAGAAGACAGATGTATTGCAAATTAAAGTAGTTACAATATGAAGGCTCTCTTTGTTATGATAAAAATCATTTTTACATACACAGAAACAAATACATGATACTTGGGTTTAGATGTACTTCCCCAGCTATCAAGTAAGTTTTCATTCACACAGCTAACAAGCTTCTCCTGCAATTCTTCCTCCATTTGTCATATAGCCAGTACTAGGACAGGGGCTCTGCAGCAGCACACTCCCAGAGTGAACCTCACCATCCAACCACTTCCCTGTTGTGATGTGGCAAGGTCCTTCCTAGCACATTGGGTCTTTGCCTTAAGCCAAAGGGTTGCCATTTCTGAAAACGCTGCTCTCTCTTTTAACTGATCCAGCCTGACAACTTTTATTGCCGCATAGCCTTGAACAGTAATCTTAGTTCCATTAGAAATTACCTACATTGCTTTTTCCTGTTATTCTATGAAAAGAAAGAATACATTGCATAGCTTCTCTATACCTTCCTTCACCAAGAGCTGCTACAAATAATCACTTGAAGGTGAGCAGGTGAACTTCTAGATTGCCTTCCAGAACCAGTTCAAACAAAATACAGAATTGTAGAAGAAGGAAAGGCAGGAGAGAGTGTGTATGGTCTGTCTAATGTATGTATAGAAGTGTCTATCCATCTGATGGAACTGAGGAGGTGGAGGATAATTATACAGAGAGACAGGGACACTCAAAGCTCTTTGCATGAGGGGTAAGTTGAAGAGAACACAAAGGAGTAAAGGAGGAGGGAGAGAAAAGGGACTTAAGATAGGATGCAAACTAGTAGAATAAGCTGCAGTGTTTATTTTCTTATAAAAGAAAAACAAATTGCATGTCTGTCCAGGTGGTAATTTAACAGAAGCTAGCTAGAAAAAAAATCTTAATGGTGAAGACAAAGTATGAGCTCAACTTCATCCCTGTCCTTGCTATTTTGTGCCATTGTGCAATTTCCTCTTAGATGGCACTTCTTTTTCAATCTCTTCATGTTCAACCAGGGTACATTTACCGCTGTGAGTCAACAAAATGAAGACATACTCTTAGTCTAGTCCAGGTTCCTATTACTCAAGCGAGCCCCAATCCCTTTGGCTACAGCAATCATATAATGGTCATCGGCAACAGGGCTCAAGGTAATTTAACAACAGAACAGGGTACTCCAAGGTGAGCTATTAGAACTAGCCATCTTTTCATGTGCTCATTAATTACAAATAATAGTAATTTTAGCAATTATACATGTTTTAGCAATTATACATAAATTTAGCAATTATACATGTAGCCCAAGAGACTTGACTGGGTCTCACTTGCACAGGAGGAAGATCAGAAGTCCTAAAGCTTTCACATGCATGCACTCACATACACTTTACATAAAATCAACCAGTGAAAACTGGTTTATATGCTGAAGTCTCCTTCAAGCGCTTGTCCAAGTCTTTAAAACACCTTGTATAAAACCCCCTTCACTTTGACTAGCATTGACAACATGGGAATTTCTTGCCTATGATAAAGTTCTCAGTATGAGAATTCTGGTGACATGGCTGTGTCTGCAGGAGCAGAGAGAAATATCACTTCTGTCTACAGCACTCAGACTCGGTGGTGTTGGCCTAAACTCTAGACTTGTATCACCTCACCAGCAAAATAATGCCATTGCACACCATGCTTATAACAAGGCTTAGCTGCTTGTAGATTTTGGAGAGGTAGAAGAGCAAATACTACATCTCCCCAACATAACTGTGTTGGTACAGCTGTACCAGGAGCATCTCTGTAATAAGGACGTAAAAATGGTCCAGACCAGAGAAATCTGAACATGTTGAAAAATCCCATGTGTATTTCAGAATTTCATTTAAGCCCTCAGCCATAACTATGTGTAGGTGGAAAGAAAAAAATAATTGTGTAGGTTTTTACAATTGTTAGATAAAGCCCTGAATTACACTAATAGAGAGTTTCTCTTCCACAAAAGAATGAAGCTTTTGTCTGCCAATTGGTCGTGATTGTTGCTTGAAATAATGATTGTCTTCTTAAATAGCTCCGCACTGATGCATTTTGTAAATTCAACATGTGGTATTTCTGAGACACTTCCAATAAATTGCTGAGATTGAAGTGTCCGGGGTATAACTGCAGTAATCATTTTACTGCCAACATTAGATTGACAAAGGGAGATAAACAACAGCGTAAAACTATACAATTCTACTGTGTTTCACTGGAAAACTATGTACTTAATCTCTTTGATTCCTATTTAGCTTCTGATAACTGCTTCTAGGAGGATAATTAAATTCCAGGAAATTTTCAATAAGATTATGAAAGTTGTATCAAAGAGAAGCTATGATTTAAGAAAGAATAATTTAAGACAGCTAACTTTGCTGGTTTCAAACTGCATTAGCATGAGTCGTTCGGGTTAGGGCAATGGCTCTGTATTGCCTCATTAAAAGGCTGGGAGACAAAAAACATTTCACTGTATCTGAAGGACTTCTCTTTCTTCATTACAGTTCTTGCATTCAGACTTTCTGTTCCTTTGTCCTTTTTGCAACAGCGTGAGAAACATTTTTCTGGAAGAGAATCTCATCCCTGTAACAACCCTGAAATATTTCAGTGATTCAACTAGAACAATTTCATGCAGAACTGGGCATGGGTTATTCCTGGCCAGTGTGTCTTCTGGGATACACAACAAAAATCATAATGTGAGTTTTAAGATCAACCCCTGCTCCCCTTCTGACCCACACAAAAGACTGTTCCAAGTGATATGGAGATACCTCCTTCCAGAAAGGCTGTGTCCCATATGAAGAAGGCAAAATTTGGAATACAACTGTCAAATATGCAGAAGGATTATACATTACTGTCACACGGGTTTACCTCACATCCACCAGAGGAAATCTGTGAAAGTGAAGATGAAAGGAAACCTCATACTCCTTTTTCAATACTAGAAGCAACCTCTAACACTGTGCGCATAGTCTGGGAGAACGCTGTGCCCGACAATATCTGGAAATAGAAATTCTACAAATTAAGAGTTAGCTGCATGCACGAATAAAGTCTTTGTGCCTCTAGTCCTAGGTGAATCTATCAGTAAGCTACTATCAGAAAAAAATTTCTGCTAATTTCTATTGTAAAAATAATTATTAAAATACAATTTTAATTTCTACATAAAATACAAATAGGCTAGAAGTTAATCTTCCCTTTTTGCAACTGTACTTGTCCCTTCCCCTCCTTTATCATGTGTCATTATTATATTTTACTTTGTCAATTATTAAACTGTTTTTATCTCAACTGTTGGATTTTACCTTTTTCCAGTTCTCCTCCCTATCTTAACATGGGGGTAGAAAAAGTGAACAAGTGACTGTGTGGTACTTAGTAGCTGGCTGGGGTTAAACCACACCACCTCTAAACAATATAATTCTCATAGGAAAGGAGTGGTTGCACAAATTAAGAACTGGATAGAAATGCAAAGCTTTCAGGCTGCTGCCATGTCCTCCATTAAAACAGTTACAAGTAATTTTCAGTGTAGAAATTGTTCTACAGCAAACTAATTTCATGGACTTTCTAGGTAGCTGTAAATCATCAGGTGTCACACTGTGCATTTACAATGTTTATAAAAATGCTTTTTTGTGTATATATATACCTACCAAAAAAGGCAGCAAGAAGCAAACCCAATGAGATACAGCTCCAGAATTCCCTGCTATTATGCTCCTGCAGTGCCCAGTCTTCCTCCATTGCAGAATGGTGACACCACATAATGACATTTTATTTCTCTGACCTGCATAATGTGAAGAGAGATAGAATTACTAAATCTACCAAAAAAAGAAATAAAAATAAATCTAGAACAGGGTTGTTTCCTGTGACTATTTATTCAAGTAGCATAATGGTCACCGAAGTTGCATAGTGCTGCTCTTGTGCTTTCCTGGGATAGTTGGTATAGTGAAATAATACTGAATAATGCATTTTCAGTATGAATTTTCAGACAATGTTCAAACACACTAGAATTTATTAAATGTTTGAAATTTGTGAACTCACAATGGCTGATTATTTAATGAGACTCAGCAGACACTGAATGTAATGTATGAATTGCTTTTGCTATTAATCACTCAGCTCCAACGATTTTATAGATTTTTTTTTCCAGAACATTGGAACACTGAATTAGCTGCAAGCTGCAATGAATAAAGATTGCAGTAGAGTAAGCATTTAGCTTTAAATGGAAACTCTAGAGACAGGTAGGTAGCATTTATGGTAGAAAACTGCTTAATTTCAAAGAAATTATTTGGTGTGTTAGAATGACATCTAGTGACCAGTTCAGGTTCTGATGCTGAGTTATAAAAATAGAAACAAAAAACTACTTTAATCTTCTGATTCTTTCTTTGCTGCCCCCTAATGAAAGGCATAAATATAAAGAACTGCAGATACAATAGAACTTGAAAGAAAATCAAGTTAAATTAGGGTTAAAGGCAAACAGTGCACTAGTGTAAGGGTGAAAGCAATAACATAATTCAAGTTTCTGAGACTCTGGGAATTCAATATTAGGATTACATCCCACTCTTCAACATGAATTTATTGTTCAGGAAATGGCCTATCATTTCTGTTTTATATGGAATCTACCCAGGGAATAAAATGTTAAAAGTCACTTAAAATAGGTTCCTGATCAGGAATGGAAATTCACCTACATAGTGAAAACACAGTTGGACAGAGGCCTAAAGCCTCCCTTTCAGTAATAATTAGTGGTCTTCTTCCATTCAACATAATCACACCACTGACTCACAGAGCAGGGTGCCAACAGGGAAAGAGGTCATAAGGGATCCCATGCCAGCAGAAAGTCTGTATTTGGATAATCCTAACAAGATGCAAAGTATTTTATTCCATGTCTAATACTGGAGACAGAGCTCTTGAGAATGGAAGTGTGAGAGAGAAATGGGATGTTAGAGAGATAAATAGAAAGTACTTTCTATAGCTAAAAGTAAAGACAAAAAGTAATTTTTAATCTGACTGATGATTTAAATAATTTTGACCAAGTATATAATTTCATATATGGCTGAAAAAGATTGAACTGTGATTTTCTCACTGAAAACTGCAAGTACATCCACTACATTACAGATTTTTTTCCAGTCACGTTTCTTCCTCTGAACACACACCAGACCAGTGCTCCCAAGAAAGGAGAACGTGTCCTTTATAGGATAGGACACCTGCACAGAGCCAAAGATTATTCTCCTCATGCTCAGCTTCATTTCAAAAGGAAAACTGACTTTCTAATTGAGGTGTTTAAAAGCAAGCTGTGAGGATACAATGGACACGTAATCAATTACACGTGTATCTGCCTGAATCTGTAGAGAACTGAAACGATAATGGTGAAGTAGAAACGTCAGTCATGAAACAGTAAAGATCACTGTAAATTATTTCAGTGCTCATTAATGTATGGGGAAAAGAATAAAAGCAAAGGCTGCAGCTTGGACTCGGGGGTCTGCACCATCTACGCCCCCAGTGGCCAATGCCTCCAACCAAACAGAGCTGCTGGGGCAGGGACAGGCAGCAGAGAGCAGAACTGCCTGCAAAAGTGTGCCCAGGCAGAGGACCTCCTGCAGAGGGTGGCTGAGCTGCAGGGGAATGGTGAGAAGGCTGTGTAACATCAGGGAGGCAGAGAAGGAATTAGATAGCTGGTTCCAAGCACAGCCTGTAGGGGACCCATGGCCAAACAGCCAAATCCTCCCCCACAGGCACACACAGAAGGGAGGGGGGCCAATAATGCAGAAGAATGGATACTAAGGGCAGATCTAACCCTTAATATTTCTAAACCTCAAATTCCCATCTGCAGAGTAAAGGGAGCTGTAAAATGCAGGGGCATTGAAGATAAATCTATTCAATAGTGTAATGCACTTAACATACAGCAAGGCTGGAGAGCCAATATGTGCTTCAGATAAGAAGGCATTCTGCATAGTCAGTGCACACAGAACTTTTTTTCACCCTTATTCATTTCCTAAGTGACAGCAATGAACAATGCAATGTATGAGAGACAAAGAATTTACAAATGAATAGGCAGGAACAGAGAAAATGAGATGTGAACTGGAAGCCTGGAAGGAGCATATTGGGATTGTCTGTATTTTAGTGTTTGGTTTGATTCACTCTGTGTGGGCATTGCTTACAAGAGAACCAGTCACAGAAAAGGTCAGAAAATGTCAGTATCAGACAGTATGGGTCTGATCAGGCAGGCTTTCAGACAAAAAGCAGTGTTCTGTGTCAAGGGTGTGAGCAGAAAACCCCTTAAATTTTCAGTTAAAACATCCTGGGATAAATTTGTGTTCTGTGGATCTAAAGCTGAACTTCCCTGGAGCAGATACGAAAACTGTTTCTCACAGGATATTAAAACCTGCTGATCCTGACAGGCAATTGAGAGTTTTCTTAAAGATCTTCTTAATGTTAACTACAGAGTGATTACCAAACATTTTGTTCTTCAAAAGCCCAATTTGTCTACACAAATTCTAAAACCTGTGTTCAGCTGGGTATTTGCAGACACTGGCCAGCTTCTGTACAGGTTTCATTTGGATAATAAAACACAAAGAAATGATGTAGGGTAAGACTATGAAAACATAGAGGCAAAACGACACCATTTTGCTCATTGTACCTGCCTAGTTGCTGGTTATCTTGGCCTGCATAAAAAGAAGCATGACCAGCAGATTGGGGGAGGTAATTCTCCATCTCTACTTCACTCTCATGAGACCCACTTGCAATACTGCATCCAGCTCTGGGGCCTCCAGCACAACAGGGACATGGACCTGCTTGAACAAGTCCAGAGGAGGCCACGAAGATGATCAGAGGGCTGAGCACCTCTCCTATGAGGTTTAGGTTGGAGAAGAGAAGGCTCCACGGAGACTTTATAGCAGCCTTTCAGTGCCTAAAAAGGGATGCTGCAAGAAATCTGGAGAGGGAATTTTTACAAGGGCATGTAGTGACAGAACAAGGGGGAACGGCTTTAAACTGGTAGGGTAGATTTAGATTAGACAGTAGGAAAAAATTCTTTACTATGAGAGTACACTGGAACAAGTTGCAGAGAAGTTGAATCCCTGGCAGTGTTCCAAGGCCAGGTTGAATGGGGCTTTGAGCAGCCTGGCCTAGCAGAAGGTGTCCCTGCCCATGGCACGGGGGGTGGAACTAGATGAACTTTGAGGTCCCTTCCAACCCAAACTATTCTATGATTCTATTATTCAGCTCACTGCAGTGTCAATGTTGATAACCAATCCGACATTGTATCCCACTCCATTTTACAATAAGAAATGTTTTAAGTAAAAAGTTAAATATGGAAATACGTGCAGTCAGTACAATGCCTTCTGAGGAATTAAGCTCTGGCTGATCACCATCTATGGTAACCACAGTGATAAAAAATGTCTTATGTTGTTATTGTTTCTGGAACAAATCTGTGAGGTTTTCTGGTTCCTTACCTAACTCTTTTCTGAAGTATAAGATCCCATAAGAGACTTGTACTTAAAGAATGAAGAAGCTCTCATAAACACACAACCTTTACTTCCAAGCCACCTCATACTTCCACATTTCTTAAAAAAATTGGCTCCCAAAATGTAAGTCTCATCATGCTGCCTCATGTTGGTAAAAAGTTTCTTTACCCAATCTGAATCCTGTGATGAGATCATCAAAATGAGACGAGGGAACACCAGGTCACACTAGGGAGTGTCCCAAGACCCCTTGGAGTGCAAAGCCTTCCTACATGTTGGCTGCATGTATCCTGCCTGACTACAAAGCAATGACTTCCTTCCTTTTAGAGGCAAGGCTGTTGAGGGAGCTCACATCTTGCTATGTCAGAGCAGCAGATGTGCTGCAAGCCTGCACTGTGCTGCAGCACAGAGGGGTAAGGTGCAGATGTGGAGGAGTGGGGTGGAAAAACCTAAGACTATAGACCGACCAATGAATCTCTCTTTTAGCTTGTGAAGCCTGACAATCTTTGGTAGCCGAACCAACTCTTTATCTCAGTCATGATTCCTTCTTTAGGAAAGAATGATGCAGTTAATACATAGTTTAAAAAAAGATTCTGATGCTAGTTACTAGACTATATGGAAATGTGGCATATATTACAGGAGTGTCACACGCTATATTTCTTAATTATTAAAAATGTACCAGTTTTGGTTTTATGTTTATTTGTTTGTTTGCTTTCTTCAGACAGGCACAAATCACTGAGTTACTGAGAACTGGAGAGAATAGAATATATACAGAAGGTTCATATTAATAAATACTGAGCTGACATAGTCTTGGCATAGTGAGTGGGTCTCTGCTCTCTGCAGTGCCCCACTGAAATCAGCCAGACTCTGTGTGGTATATAAATCTAAAATTAGGGGACATTTGAGTGCCACAAAGAGCAAATGAGTGAGTGGGTTTTTCCGAGTTACCTCCAGATAGTTCATCATGTGTGTTTGTTTCCTTTATCCAGAATCTGGGGTAAATCTAGTACCAGAAAACTTTCTGGCAGTTCAAGGCAAGCATTGTTTTATTGTGTATTTTGATCTTCTTGCATTGCCAGATTTTATTTTAATAAGCTGAAAGGAATTTAATGGCCTGAGCAATTTTTTCTCACTGGCCATGGAAAATGCTTGTAACAAGAACACTACACTAAAGTAAAAGATTGCCAATATCTTGTGCTTATCATATATATGTTAAAGACATTTACATATTTTTCATCTTTTTAAAAGGAGAGCTAGATCAGTTCCAAGCCATCGCAGTACTGCAAAGCTATTCTGCTTGACAGGCAGGCAAGCTGCCTACCTGCAGTTGTCTTAAATCATGACTTTCCATTTTCTGAACTCAGGTGGGAGCCATTTGAAAACTTTCACAGAAGTTTGCAATAGCAAATCCTGTAATAAGCATCACACACTAAGCTGTACAGAACGTTCAGCATCTCAAGCAGTTTGATGTAATTAATACGTGACTTTTTAGTTTCCGTGTAAAGTAGAAATACCCTAATTGAATCACCTTAGAAAACACCCATCTTCATTAACTTCAGCCAGCATATGCAGATTTGTCAGTTTACTATAGGTATACTCTAATCAGACCCTACATTGAGTTGCTCCCTGAGCTTCCTCTTATTTTTCAGCTCTTGATCCATCTTCAAGCATTGTTTGGACAGGTTTTTTGTGACTGTAATTCAGTGTTTGTCAGTGCATTTATACCTGGATGCACAACAAATGCATAACAGGAAGTCTAATTTCTGTCTTCTTTTTTCTCCTTCGATTTGCCGAACTGAAATACAGATGGAGAAGAACATGTTACTCCCCATGAATAGTGTTCATCCCTCCATGCCTGATTTTTAAGTCAGATTGGTTTTACTGAAAAATGGTGGGGTCCAAAGTGACTGGGAAGTGAACATGTTTTATTCCAATATAATGACTAAGAGCAATCCTTGTGCAAGATGGTAGCACTTATATGTAATCAAGGTCTGTGAGCCAGCTACTTGAAGACAATCTCGAGAGCTCGCAGCTTCCCTTAAATCTGATAATGGAATTAGCCCTCATATTGCCTTTGACTAGTGATGGGAACCGAATGAGAAAACTTCAGCTGAGAATTATTAATTCCCTTGTGTATGATGGATGTAACAGAGAGATCCCTCTGCTGTGGTAAGTGGGATGAACTGCTCTGAATGTGATGTCCCTGCTTTCCATGGCAAAGAGTAATGTACAATTACTAAAACAAGCAACACCTTTCACAGCCATCTGTTCTTAATAGTTCTGCAATCCCTCTTTAACCTGAGTAACACTATTGCTGGTATCCCATATCTACTTCGCTACGTTAGACAGAATTAGAAGATGTTTCTCTGCAGACCATAAGCAATAGCTGTGCTGCTCGCTTTCTGCTCTAACAGAGAGGGAATGAAAGGAAGATGCATCCTTCTTTTATTTGAAATTGGGAGTAATTCACAGAAATTAATGGAGCACCCCAGCACAAGATGAATGTGAAAACAGAGCCTGGCCCAGAGGTTATAAATTAAGTATAAGTGAAATTCAGGGAGTGAGATTTGTGCAGTAAGAAGCTATATAAAAATAAAATGTATTCTATTCAACCGGCTGAGAACCAAAATGAATCAAAATATTAATGAATACTGCAGACTAAGAAATAACTTCTGCTTCAATGTCTCTTTCTGTCTCTCCTTCTTCTGTTAGTTTCACACTGGTTGAGGTTATTGACAAAGCTAACTGATCTGATCTTCTCATGCAAGTTATTAAGAGAACCCTTCAGACAGAAATTATATTATCCCTGAACCTGGAAAGAAAGAATGTACTAAATACTTATTTAAAATAAACTCTGAATTATGATTCTAACTCATTAAAAAGAAACCACAACATTCTAATTAAATATGTCGGTCTTTTTGTTTTGGCAGATTCCTAAGGTAATTTCAGGTGATGCTGTAACTGTATTGTGGTGTATTGAAGATACTGTATTCCACTAATAACCAGCAGTCATCTCAGCCTGATAGGAACAGGGAAGCATAAAAGACTGTGAATCAGTGTTTCTAAAAATAACCCCAGCCACCCCCTTTCTCCTCAACAAAGAAATATAAAAAGTTGAAAAGGACGAGGCTGGCGGGAACAAAGGGAAAGAAGCTGAATGGTGAAAAGGTGCATTAGCAAAACCACCCTACTTTTTCTAGAAAGCGGTCCTTTCTTGCCTGTCTCTCTTGCCTACGTTAGAAGTGCCTTGAGCTGATTTGATTGCTTGAAGCAGTGTTGAGATGGTCATATAAACCTAGAAAGAAAATCAGGAGCTTCTTTAGCTGGAATCACTTTTTCTTGAATATTTTACCTGCTGTGAACTGTTGCTGTTCTCTAAAAGAGAAAATAAAAGAAATGGCAAACAAGAACCAAACAACCGAAAAAAAAAATCAAACAAAAAAAAAAAAGACCCAACAACAAACAAATCAAAACCAAACAAGGAATTACTCATGGTCCAGTCAGGTACTTGTAGTTGAAGTGTATCTTTTGTCTTGTATATTGTATATTCCGATAGGATATACTGTTCATGAGTGAATGTTCATGGGAATCGTATGCTTAGGAGACACTGAAGTTCTAATCTTCCTATTAATAGTTGGGCATATGTAATTACCTTTCGAAGCTTGCACTGTGTAACTGTCTTAAAATACAACATACCCTTTACCAGACAAAAAACTTCAGTTATTTCCTCTTTTATTTCAAGGTTGCAGTCAATTAGTCTTTGATGTGAACTGATTTTCTTCTTTATGATACATGAACAGATGCTTGTTCATATAGCAGTCAACTTGTTGAATACTTCCACTTCACTGTGTCTGTGGCGCTGTGAAGCAAGCGGCAGTATTGCACAAGCCTGGTTCTCTTTCCAAAGTCAGTTCAAAGGGGCTTTGCTGCACAGGTTAAATATATCCACTTTCCTTAGGGGGAGTTATATTATTTCTCTGTCATTCCTCTTGCTGATTTACACTTGGAAATTAGAAAAGAGTAGAAATAGATCTTTTTACAGAGCCTAATTTTATGCCTATTTCAGCAGTTTTGAAAATATGCTCAAGCAAGCATATTAAACAGAACTTAATTTTCCTAATATCCCAGTTGTGTAACCATTGCGGCATCTTTTATTATGTGCAGTGCCTTCATAAAAATGTTTTGAAGTCCTAGCTGACAAGGTCCTTTATGACTAATGTTTAATCTTCTTAGCAGGCAGAATGATTTTTTTTGTCCTGCCTGAATTTACAGAAAGGATAACCAAATTAAACACACGTGATTGAGAAATGGTATTGTTGGTGTTCTCAGAGTTTTCATGGATGGTTAGAGAAAAGTTATCTGATCCCTTTCAAATTTAGAAAATGCTGGAAATGCTATAGTTGTATTTTCATTACAAAGTTAATCTGGATAGCTGGTTTAACTGAGTGAGAAACAGGTTTATGACCTCAGTGATCTTCTGAACTATCCACAAAGTTACCCACCCTCTTGTTTGGGGCAATACTGGAGATCCTGAAACTGAAGGAGTTTACTGGATCTTTTTGGAGGCTCTGCACAATCTTCCCACCTTTAGAACAAGCAACACTCAAAACTATGTAATCTGGGGAACCCAGGTAGTCTAAATCAGAAGCTTTTTAGTGTCCAGTAGGCAAGTTATGGACAATGCACAAATAACATCTCAGATTAACTTTCTAGACAAGAAAGATACTGGTATATTTGGCACTATGCCTTAAAATCGCAGAAGGATTTTCTTAATGACTAGAATTGTTCTGTGCCACTGAACATTAATTGGATCTTCCACCTTCATATAATAACCAGTATTTGTGCTGTTCATTAACTTGGTCGTCAAAGTTTATGTGCCAGTTTGCAGTCTTCTTTATTATACCCATTTGGTTACACGTTCCAGAAGTGCTGGTGCTTAGGTTAAGCACTGCGCCCTAACTACCTTTCATTAACTTCATTTAACAACAAAAGCCCACAAAATATGTTGCTTCTGCTTGAACCAGTGCTTTGCTCCATCTCTACTCCCAAGCATATTTTAATACAATGATATCTAAATGACAAATAAACTAAGTGTTCCAAAAGCCTCATAAAGATCTATGGAGTTAGGATTAGCAATGTGATTCTAATAAATGTTGATAAGTGATAATGTTTTGGTCAGCTTACAAGTCAACCTACATCATCGCTTTGTGATTCAATCCAAATGGCTTCCCCTCATACTGTCTTAATATATTACAATATTTCAAAGGACTTTAATCTTCAAAAACATGTATCTGAGATTTTTAAGAAAAAAATCGGCTATATGTCTTTTTTTGCTGTTTTTTAAATCCTGCAATTTTCAGTGATAATGTATTCATTACCTGTTAATACTTTTAATTCTGCATTTTGATTTCATGGAAAAAAGTAGTGCAATAAATAGAAGGATATTTGACATACAACTAAAGTAGATACTCCAAATTTTCAGGTCAATTGTCTGTTATTGGCTTTTATAGTTTACGTTTAAGCTGGCTTATTCCTAAGAACACCAACTTTCTGGTTCATTTTAAAGAGCTGGCATTTCCATTCTTGTAAATGTAATTAAAATGAGTTACCTAGGTTACAAGGGATTATTAATATGTGAAATCTAGATGACATTTTGTGTTGGGTCATTAATAACTGGTGTTTGCTGCAAAAAACTCCCTATAAAGTGCTTTTAGAGTGTCTTTTATGCTTTAGTGACCTTGTAGTCTGTTAAAGAGTGTCTTGAGGTTATGAAGTGTGACCTGTGACCATGAATTTAATGTTCTTTCAGAGGATCTCTGCAACATGAAATTGAAATGCGACAAAGTATACAGGGCAAAAAAAAGACACTTTTAGAAATGGTACTGCAGTATACTAGTGCTAGGTGAGAAAGGCCAATTGAAAGCAATCAATGGAGATGATGGGATCAGAAGATGCTGTGAAAGAAAGTCCTCATTCTATTGATAGGACTTGCCCTAGAATGAACTTCAGTCAATAGGTATTCTTAATTATTGCACATAGAATTTATTTTGGCCAATTTAAATTTTCTTTTATCCTTGCCTCAGTCTTTCCAATGAGTCTGATGGTCCCTAGCCATCTATTAGAAAAGTCTAAAAATGACAAATGTAAAAATCCAAAACTCTGAAGATAGGATTAAATTGCTAATGTTTAAGTACTTTTTTTAGGCTTTACAGTGAGTAGAAAGACACAAAGAGGAAAAGCAAACAAACAAACACCCAAACATTTCCTGAAGGCTATTTATCTTATACTAAGTTAGATATTTAAAGCATTTCAGAATTTTAAAGCCAGAAATGTAAAACTTCATTGCCTTGTTCATGGAAGAAGCAAATAACATAGGTACGATTTGCATTTATGCAACCTGAGTGAAAATAAGATTTAATTTAAATACTTGTCACTGTCTCTCTGTTTTTCCAGTTGACCTACATGGCATAAGGTAATGGAGTCAGGCTGCTGGCTTTACACTGATTATTCACCACTAAATAATTTCTAGCTTTTAGCATCCTGGAATAATGGGGTGCTTTTCTCTCCTTCCGCTCTCCTCAGCTGTCCAATAACCAAGGGGGTTTTAATATATCTTTGCTGGTTATCTGCTATTCATGCAATATTTTAACCTAAGAACCCAGTCTATTTCCAGAGACTGAAAGAGGGGTATCATATTTATCCTAATGCTTTGCAGAAAAATGCTCTATTTATCTCTGCTGGAAACTACAGCAGTATGTGCACAATGTTGCTATTTAGGAATTCACCTTCCTTTTGCCATACAGTATATTTATCTTTCTTTCTCTTCCTAATGTGTACTGTGCCTATCACAGGTTTTATTTCTTTCTCACTGGAAAGCATTCTGTAATAAAGATGATCGGTTTTGCTCCTTCTTCTTGTTATTCTTAAAGGCTATTCCCTTCTATTCAGACATGATGACTTTTTATTGTTTTATAAATTAAGGCAACAACAAATATTGACTCTTATAAAAAGTTGATTTCAGTTTGTCTTTTAAAATCTGCAGAATAGGCTGATTGATCTTTGGCTTACTGGAACCATGACGCTTTCTAGCTGCTGAGAGAGTCTTGGGTCTGATTTATGGTGTCCTGTCTGAAAAACTAATGCCGTATGTCTAGGAAATGTCCCAAGATGCAATGTTTGCAGAAAATAATTCAATACTTACTGTATAATTTAGGAAATTACAGCTAAACATCATACAATAAATTGAAAGATGTTAAGTTAATACCATGCCTTTCCATCTGAAGATCTCCATGTGCATTATTGCAATGCCATGATGCCCATTTTGCAGGCCAGAAACTGGTGACCTGCAAAAGGAGTCAGCAAAGGCTAAACTACCCACCCAAGGATTAACTAATGACCTTTTAATCAGTGTCTAAGGAACAGATTTAAAGCTTTGTTGGATTATGAAGATGTAAGTTGTAACCTAGAGTTTGAGGTGCACTTTCACAGAACTTTGTGCTAGTTGATGATTAATACAAGTCCAGATTCCATACTTTTTCCAGAAAATAAAATAACCAACCTACCCCCTTGTCCTGGGTTCAGCAGTAGCAGTCATTTTTTCTCCTTCTCAGTAGCTGGTGCAGTGCTGTGGTTTTGACTTTCA
>WTXV02055369.1:44545-61311 GCA_009823435.2 Nymphicus hollandicus | reverse complement strand
TCCTCAGACTTCCCAACAATTCTGCCCATAATATTGTTGCATTTATGGAAATATACAATGAAAATTTATGGGTAGGAATCCCAAGGATTCTGCAAAGGAGATACACTTTAATTAAATACTTCAAATTGATCTCTGAAATACTCAAACTATTCTTTCCTTTTTTTTTTTTTTTTTTTTTTGTTTTGATCTGTTAAAATTTTCAATAAAAAATATTATCCTTCAATAAAAACTGCTTCACTTTGGGGCTTATATTACTCTGTCAATCATTTTTCAGAGACAAAGCAAAATATTCAGCTTCTTGCATGATGTTTGGAAATGGAAAATAGACATCTTTCAACTCAAAGGGTGCCAAAAATATATGTATCTGTGGAAATCTATGTTATTATAATCTGTTTGTACGCGATTCCAGTATAAGAGAATACTATGTGAAGAGAAGTGCAATGAAAGAAACTACATATGAAAAGTCCTTTGCCCTCAGGTGCTGATTAAAAGTAAAGAGATAAAAAATATAGAATTATTATTATTATTATACGTTGCTCAAATGAAGGCTTCTGTTTATTTCTCAAATGCCACAGAACAGACCAATCCAATATTACCTAAACCAGTAAAGAATTCACATTCTTACCTGAGCAGGCAACTGTTATTTTACTATTTCAAATTGCAGCTAAACATAAGAAGGGCTTCTGGAAAAAGAGCCATTAAGACGTGTTAGCTGAGACAGTTGTACACATGCTTACAAGCACTTCTGCATAACCAAGCTTTAATGGAGATGTGCATGATATTTGCTGTGTAAGTTACACAATAAGTCAGGAGAGGGATGAGAGGGGTTTCTATAAACCTAAGGTTATATGTTGATGATCTTGCAGTTAGAGCCTGAAAAAATGCATACAACTCAGTTTAATGACCCTCTTGGTTTAATAATGTAGCATATCATCGTTTGTAGACATGAAACATCTGTTACAATCACATATCATAGATTTTGTAGTGGAAAGAAATAAACAGATGGGTTCCGTAATGCCAGTGGTGTTAGTGCTTATTTAGAAATCACATATTGAATCACAGGCAATCTTTTATTTTTGTTTCCCTCTCCAGCAGCAAAGAGAGCACTGCTAATTTCATCAACAGCATCAAGCCTTTTTCAAAGGAAGGATGGCTGGATTCTAGACGCTCCTCTGGATTTCAATATCACTAAAATACCTAAAAGTTTCCACAAAAGATGAAGGTTTTCTTCTGGGGAGTTTGAAGACTCCCCATGAAAGACTCCTGCTATGAAAACCTTAATTTTACAGCACTTTAGACCTTTACATACCCAAGTTAATTATAATCTGATTAGTAAGGTACCAGTAGCCATGACAACATGGGCTGCAAGGTGGACCAGATATAAGGAGCCCCAAAGGATTTGTACAGTGTCTGCAGTGTACTGGTTGTCACTGATGGTCACCTGGTGTCCAACTCCCAAGCTATATGGTATACAGCAAGTTAAAGTATACCTGTGTGCAAGGTAAAATTACCTGTAAGATTAAGATCACTATTTCAGCTATTGTCACTGATCTTTACGATGCTTGCCAGAAATTTTGTTGATTTATAAAGTATAATTTTCTTGCAAAATTCAGTTCTTCCTCAAGTTTTGACAGTCTTGCTTCCCCATAAGCTCTTCACCTTCTACTCTGCCAGCCACTACCTAAACTGGACAACTGCTAAATAGCTAAAATCTTCCTTGTGCACATTCCCCCAGCGTGTCAGAAATTTAAGATTTCAATGCCATGATCACTGCATCACCATATCAAGTGAGATCAGATCCCTAATATTTTATCAGCTATCTAAAGAAACTTCTATTTCACTTCATGATGTGACAGGAATTTGAAGAGAAGGTGCCTCAAGATGAACTGAAATTACATTGCTTAACTTGGGAATTTTATGTGGAGATGGCATTTACCTTTGCATCACTCAGCCCCCAAAAGCAAAAACGCATTTACTACCTCTATTTAAAAGCAATCTTATCTCTTGCTGTTCATCCTTTTTGGGTTTTCAGTTCCATCAGAATTGCTGTTAGTTATCAAATTCTTGGCTGCATCTCACACTTCTAATTAAATTTGAGGTTCCCCTTGTCTGGAAACAAGCAGAGAATAGTTAAATGGGGCTTCTATAGTGACTGGTGCAAAACAGCTGTATTCATGATGAAATACAATTAAAAATTCAATATATCTTATCTGCTCCAACCAGTGATTCAGTTGGAACAAGTCAGTTGCTGCTGTCGAGTATGTCCTTGTAAACAGGTATTCAGAAAAGTAACTCTGCCTGTGCTAAAAGACCAAAAAAAGAAAGGACGGACCCAGGTCCAAGATGTATAACTTTACATTTTAATTCTATGTGCCAGAACTCTTTTTTTTTTTTTTTCAGCCTGTGAAGCTAAACTGATTTATGCCACTTGAATTTCTGTCCCACAAACTGCTGGAGCAACAATCAAACATTTGTTTCCAAGTCAGACAAAGGCTGTCGAGTTATGAACACTCATATGCAATATATATGCCAGGCTTAGAGAAGAAAAATCAACACAAATCAAAGCAGCAACTACAAAAAAATTACGATGTGCTTTTTCAGTCAACATACAATAGTCCGTTCCTCTCAGCAAACAAGGGAAGATGGTCAATTATATGTGTGGAATTAATCATAACCACAAGTATGTATCTTTTTCAGTCCATGGTATCTGACAGTGACTAAATAGATTTCTAAGCCTTCACCAAAGAAAGTATGAACAGAAAATCCTATGGGGAGCTTGGAAACAGTAGAAGAAATGAATAAAATATGTTTCTATTTCCCACTGAATCAATCCACAATTTCTCTCTCCTTTATCTGTACTTTTTTATTGGGTAACTTAAGGGGGCCTTTTGCCATTCTTGGGAAATGAGGAAGGGATTTTCTTGAAAATGCAGGACTGGCTTTTTCTATAAATGTGGTGGGAGATAATAGGTTTGTGAAACTGCTTTACAGTCTCTATTGGAACCTTTAGAAAAATAACAATGACATTAAGTTGGAGCTATCTGCCTAAAAGTTAGACAAGGTTAAGGAAGTCTTGTATGAACCATCATACATAGTCAGTAGAGAGATTGGCACCAGCAGCAAGAGACTGATTCCACACCACATAGATAATTAAACAAAGAAATGGCCCTCTGAGATGCCTGTGTTTTGCTGTGGATAACAGTGCAGCCTAAGCATCTAACTTATAGCTACGTGAAATGAAACTCACCCATACTGTGTAGAAACTGGTATCAAAAATTCCCTTATATGTGTATTATCCACAGTTTCATTATTCATTGCAGCCAAGGGGTTGCTGTCAAATATCCATAGGAAATGAGAGCCCCTAAGGCGAGGAAGTTACAGGACTCAGCCCTAAGATGGGAGAAACAAAAGATATGCAGTTGGCTGAGCAGTGATCTTCTTTCTTACACTAGGTGCTGTGACAGGCTGTGCTCCTTCAGTGGAAAATCTTTTGCAGTTCACCCTACCATCCTTACTCTCCTTACATGTGCTCACACTTTATGGTCAGTGAAAGTAACTTTGGACTTGGGATATGAATTCTCAACATGAGACTAATGTTCAGTGCCTCAGCACTCGAGCAAGGAAGGAAAAACATTCCCCAGCAGTCATCTTTGTACAAGCTGATTTTTGTGAGAAAAAAGGCAGTTTTGATTTTAAGTGTCTGGGGTGAGAATAGGAATTCTCAGCTCAGCTTTTGTAATCCGTTAACAAAGGCAACAAAATATTACCTGGTTTAGTACTAAGGATGGGTCCAGCCTATAATGCACCAATATTTTTTAGCTATTATAACATCTTTCTGGATTGTGAGTTGCAGACTTGAATAAAAGTCAGAGCCTGTTTGATTGCTGTGGCCCTGTCAATATCTATTTCCTTAGCTTTTCACGCTGAAGAAGCATTGCCCTCACTACGCATGTACAAAACAGAACAACATTCCCTTTCACAGACCTTCCCTGTTAAATCCATGCAGGTATATTAGCTGATGCTGTAAAAAAATGGCTTCATTAGGTTCACTATTGTGCCTCTATCAATCAGAGCATTTTTAACCCTATTAAAGCTTTCATGAGATGTCTGCATGGGGAAGGGAGAGAAGAAAGGGGGAAAAGGAGATGGGGGACCAGGAAGGGCAACTGAGATGAATTAGTGGTGAGACCCACTCTTCACGTTCCTTGAACTTCTGCCTGGGGTAACACCTTGGGTAACATGTCTTTACTATTTTACTTAGACTTAACCTAAAGATGAGTTCCATGTGGCTAATTCCAGTTGCTGTTAAATCTCTTCATTTTGAACATGAATAAAGTCTGCCACAGCAGTTTTATCAGAAGGTGGGCTTGCATACTGTCTCAGTACAGTTACATTTGTTCCAGCAAGATTCAGGCACAGAGTACATGAATTACCTATTTCCAGTGATACCTACAGATGTACAAAAGACAGACAAAACACATGAAGAAGCACATACAAATATAAAGATGATATTTTTTCCACTAAAACTATTCATAGGAGAAGGATGGGTACACTCCAGTATTGAAATTGTACCACATTCACTCAGTTTTGTTTTAAGCCCTAGTAACTGCCGTAGTATAATTTGTTATAAACAATCCTTCTTGCTCTTGATAAATTTGCTGCAAGTTCGTCTTTATTTTTGAACCCCGATTTAGAAAATAAAGTTTCCAGAAACAGTCTGACTTTAGAAACTGTTTAATTAAAAAAAGTCAAGTTTTACATTTAGTTATAGCCAGCAATGGTTTTGGAATATTCTTTCTTTTTTCCCATCATGTTTAATTTTATTCTGAAGGACAGGGGTAGAAAAGACAAAAGGTTTTCTAATTCATGTGAAGCAGATGATAATTTGTCTTTTTCCTCATGACCATGGTTATATCCTGACCTGTTACTGGATTCTGCCACAAAAGTGGCATCTTAAGTTATTTTTTTTTAATAAATTTATTTTAAAAAATATTTCAGCTCAATAAAATGTTTTGTTCTAATTATTTTAGTCTAAAATTCTGTTTCCTACTTACTACATTACAGAAATGCAAGTAACTACCAAAATTAAAATAGCTTCACACAGTAGAATCCCTAGAATTTCTTATTTATTAAATGTAAAAACAGCAAGTTCTAACTTCACAGTCTTCCTTGAAAGATTGGTGTCAAACGGCTTTTTGCTTTGAAAAATCTGGTTTTTACCAAATTAGGATTTTTCAAGAAAAGAAAATATTGACTACAATATTCTTTCCAGGCTCACAAAGGAGACAAACTTTTCTGTAGAGCCCTGGATGAATGTCCATTACTCCTTTCCTATTAAACACAGAACCCATATTTCAGAGTAAGGGATATGAAGGCATCCTTGTATTCGGCTCTGGTTGTCTATAGCATGCATAAGGCAGAAAACATCACTTATTGGTTTATTTTATGTCTGTGAACAATTACATGTATGGACTACATAATTTAACTTATTCAAAATAATCTGCATCAGACAGAGAAGAAACAGAACACATCTCCCTTTATTAATGAAAGATGACACACATACCCATATGAATAAAGGCATACTTAAAAGATTTTATATGATAATCTCCCAGTTGTCCTTTGTGTGCTCCAGAGACAGTTCAACAAAACCCAAAATGCATTTCCCAGGGATCAATGCAATGCCAAAATATAAATATGGTTATCTCACCAAATAATACTACTGAGCATAAATGTTCATGAGCCCAGTAGTCCTCTCTTAATTCTGGATGTAAAAATCAAAAGAAACTGATTCCAGTGTGAATACATTCTCAAGTTTTACTTGTGTCAATCAAAGTGTACATCAGTGGAGTGGCTTTTCTGATTGGAAAATTTTTTGCCTTTACTAATATCTAATTGATTTTGTCAGCTGTGGCTAGTGGATTGGATGTGAATAATGTGATGCTACAGGGAAGCTCCTTGATCAGGCCTTAAAATGAAGGAATCATCCCTTGAGGTAACTGAAAAAAAAAAATCACTTGAAATCTGTCATTGCCTTGGAAAGCTGTGTCACTTTATGAGCAGCTATATCTCTGTTCCAACAATTATTTCAAATTGTGACATGGGAGAAGAATCAAGCTAAACAAATAAAATGAGATCCTTTCAGCTTAGATGCATCTTTTGTTTCTGGCAGAAGTGAAGAAATCAGAACCATTTCATCATTCAGCTCAAAGTCTGAGTGCTGCCTACCTGGTACACAGTTACATCTTGCATATTAAGAATCAGGAGCTGACTTTTGAGAAGTGAAAGTTAGTAAAAAACAGACAAGCAAAGAACAACAACAAAAAGAAATACAACCATGCAGAAAAAAACAAACCCTCCTGTGACAGATAACAGGCTGCAGCTAAACCCTGCTAAGCTCATTTTCAGTTTTGCTTCACAGACCTTGATTCAGATTATAGCACTTCAGGGACCTTAGGAGGTATTGATTGGGGAAGTTTTTGGAAGCCACTAAGCTTGTCTGGGGCTCTTAGGACGGAAGAGAACTGAGTTAATACAGCATCCTCATTGAAGTGATGGAATAAAGCACGTTGAGTTAGCATGAGTAGCTGCTGCCTTGTTGCAGCCAGTAACTTCATGACAAGGAAAGATCTATAGTAAATAAAAGAAAGTATTGGAAGGACAAACTGATGGTGCAGATTATAAAAAATATTATGCTGGATTCTTAGTAATCAGGATGAGACTGCACCAGTTGCAGAGTAGTGAGGCCTAGTTTCTTTTAGACTCTGCCTTTGAAGCCATCTTAAAGTCTAAGCAGAACTGTCAAAACCCCTTGGCATTCTGGTGAGAACAGAGGTTTTCCAAAACAGAAAATTTCCATAATATTTGTTACATCCATTGAAATAAAGAAGTCAGCTTCTTTCATTGTTCAGAAAGCCATATTTTTCAAACAGAGAACCAGGATATGCAAAGTAGAGAAATAAATGTTTGCATCCAAATCTTTGCGATTTTGTCAGTAGTCACATCAGTTGTTAACTGATGATAATGCCTGTACCAGAACTCAGTGTATTACACAGTCTTCTGCCTCCTACATCAGACTTCTGTAAACTTAGGATGTGGGGCCATACCTGTATTCTGAGGTTTAGCCAGTAGAGAAGTAACTATATCTCTAGAAGGAGACATGATCCAGATAAATGAACTATGATAGATTCCTAGCTAAATCACAGGTCTCTGTATCTCCTTACTACATCTTCCTAGCTTGCCTCAATAAAGCTGCAAAAACATTACTCTCAGTAGCCTCACTCTTTACCCCTACACTTGGTGCACCATTGACTATGGCTGATTAGATACTTTTAAAAGTGAGGCAATGCATACATTTGGTGACTCTCAGAAAGAATGTACTGCAGTGGTCATGGTGGGCAAGTGCAGCCCTCAGAACTTTGTCTTGTGAGTTTGTGTCTGATATCTTTCTACTTAATGCAACTCAAAAACCTACATGTGTTAGATTAATACTTTAAAATTACATTTGGAGACGCCTCAGTGAATTCTAGCAGAAAAAATGCAAATAAATGTAGATTTCTGTCATTATCAGCTTCATCAAAGCAAACAAGCAGCAGCCGGGCCGTTATTAGACTATGATAAGAGTGCATATTGAATGATTTCCCGAAGGGATTCAGTAAAACTCATCTCATTCCATTTCCTTTTATATAATAATATCAGTTGTTTCATACAGGAACACCTGCACACAGTGCTGTCTGACCTTTTTATTTATTTTACTTCTTGAAGGAGAAAAATGCAAGAACTGTTATTTTTCAGTTCTGTACTGTAATTCAAAATGTGAGAAAGAGACTTGAATAAAGGTATTCAGACAGAAGCTAAGGAAAGTACTGTTGCAAATGCATAATCATGCATTAATAAAATAATGGCTCTGAAAAGAGAACGTTTTAGTGCCAGAGATAAAGAGGAGATTGAAAAGAAAGAGAAACAGGAAGAGTGTCTAAAAACAAGAATTTCTTTCCTGAGAGCTAATAAAATGAGGAAATTTGCTACGAAGAAATAACTTCCATGGCTTATAATGTTCCAGGAGCATTTGGCAAGTAATCAAAGTTTTCTTTCTATTCAAAGCCATCATCAGGATTATTTTTGTAATGCCTATATATATATAAAGCTCAGACATGTTTATAACTCAATTTCAGTGCTGAAAAAACTTGTCTTGAATAATACTGTACAAGGTTACCCATGAAAAAAATAATTCCTAGAAACAAACATATCGCTGTCTGAAAAATAATACTGTGCGCATTTTATGACTGATATTAACTTCTTGGCTTTGCAGAAAATATCCTTGCAAAAAGAATCTATTCTCACAATCAGTGTTTATCTCCACAAAGGGTTTGTGAGGAATTCCAAGGGGGTATTTACTGTGAGTAACAGTGATCTGGTCCAGTCCTCTGATACTGATTTATGTTTATGTGCCTGTGTAACCCTGTCAGACTCATGGTCTAGTTGGTTGGTGCAACTTCTTGCAAACAGTGCTTGGACTGTGTTATTACTAACAATAATTGGCAATATAGCCATTTCTTGTTGCACCCAATGAGAAAGGTGCAAGCAGTAGAGCAAATAGAGCAAAGTCCTTGCTCTATTACATGGGGAAAATTTGAGAAGGACCTTATGACTGCAGAACAGAGAAAGCTGGAAAGACATCACAGAATGCAAGACTCTTCTACTTTCTACTTTCTAACCAAGAGGTAATTGATTCCTATTCAGAAATTTATTAAAGCTTCATATTAAAGATGGACTGTCTTACTTTCCTTTGATTCCCAGTCTCACTGACCAAAATCTTCTCCAGAGCCCCAGCCCAGTAACAGAGAAAAGTCTCCTCTAATTTTGAGTTATTCAGGACAGATTTATACCCATCTGTTTAGGATCATATCTTCCTCAATAGAAATATTTATTTTCCTGAGACAGAGATGATCTGTAAATGATCTTGGTACTGACAGAGAACATACATAGCAATGGGAAATGGTCACAGACTGCAGCTGGAGAGGTTCAGGCTGGACATTAGAAAAGTTTTTTCCTGAGTGTATTGGCAGTGACCACAAGAGAAAGTGTGGCATCCCCATCCAAAATGCTTTTTTAAGATTTGTTTGTACAGAGTTGGCTGAGCTGCTGATGGTGACAGTATAAACTGGGGCTGGACAAAGAGGAACCCCAGAGATGTCTTCCAACAAATGAGTCTATGACTGTTCCCACATGTTTATATCAGAGGAATTATTCAGCCTTGTCTTGGACTTTGTTCCACTGGATGAAGCAAGGTGAATTTAACCTCTCCACTGTCTTTATAATCTCCTTTTCATAACCTCCTTTCTTACAACTGTTTCTGCATTCCTCTGCTTATTCCCACCTCCCTTCTGTATCTGTAGTCCACTGCAAATTATGTTTCTGGGGTCCAGCTGGCATAAGTCTATGTTGTTGTCTAGTGTCTTTTGCAGAGACATTAAATACTTCCCTGTGTTTCTCTTGGGGGAATCCCGCTTTCTATATCCAAAATAACATATATATCTGGTTTTTTTTGGTCACATCACCCCAGTGGCTTTTGGTCATCCTATTTTTTATTTATTTACCTAAATATCTTTTCTTTTGTAATTTCCTAATGAGGATTTGAGAATAAATATTGCTTATATTGACTGTAGCTTCTGGGAACATGCCTTTGAACTTTAGCCATCTGATTTCAATTATTCATACCTTAATGTAATCTCATTCATACTATGTAATATTCAGATTCTCTTTAATTTCGTCTACTGGGTCTAAATCTGTGTTATAGTAAATTTCATTAGCACAGTCTTTTTATGCTAAATTTCTGAAGAAATACCATCCTAATGCCAGTTCTTGGGAATTCCATAAATAACTTCTCTTCAGGTAAATATTTCTCATTTTAGCACATGCTGTTGTAATCTTTTCTCTAATCATGACTTGCCTTGTAGTTATTTTACTGATAATGATTTTCTGCAGTGTAACTACTATATTCCCATGCTGCACCATATCAAATGCAGTTCTGCAGTCTGAATAGATTAAACTTGTTGTATTTCCCTTACCTGAAATATAAAGAATGATTCCTTATCTACAGATGAATTAAGCACTAATAAAAGACAGTAGTGTCCCATACCGGGAAATGAAAGTAAAAGATTAGGTGGAGATCTGTCTTTTCAATTCTGCACCTTATTTTCCTTTGGCTTCTCTGGACATTACAAATGGACCCCTATATTTTGTCTGGATTTGAAAGGATGAGTTTTTTTCATCTCTCTGTAATGATTTTAGTTAACCACATTTCTGCTGACATCCAGAATTAAACTAGGTAACATCTCTTTGTTCAAGAAACCTGAAAGTGGAGCAAGGTAATTCTGCCACATGTACTTTTGTTTCTCTGTTGATTTGCCTCTTTGCCTTTTTGATTTTCAGCTGAACAGAGGTTTGTATAAGTTGACCTAAACCATATTTTAAAGACCAAAAAATCAGAACGGCACTTCCTCTTAAGAAAGAGATGGAATTCAATTGAGGATTAAGAACTTTATCCTACATATCTAGGTGTGAGCTGCTGCCTGACCTGTCAGGATAGTCAGTAAACATCTTGTCGTGAAGGCTAGAGCACTGATCATTTAACTCACCAGCCACTGTTTGCTTTAGGGAGACATGAGTCTCCACTCACTACAGTACCTATTTAAACATCCAGCCCAGTGTAGGCATCTAGGTGTAGATATCTCTAGTTAAATGCCTTTATGTGGAGCTGATTCCCATCCTAAATGCCTGTTGCCTGCAAATGAAGTGCTGGATGCACTGAATAACCTGGATATTTCCTCCCATTCCTGTCATCTATTCACTCACCAGAAGAACATTTGAACAGTTCAGTGCTTCTCTCCAGCCTGGTTTTAAGTGACTTGTTTGATGGAGCGGCTAACTCAAGAGACTATTGCATCCTCTAATGAATCTCAGTTAGACTCATGCTCATAATACCTAACTCACATTCTCTCTTTGATCAGTGTCAGTCCATTAAACCCATCTATCAAAGATCCCTATGCTCATCTTTATGACTATTGGGAAATTAGTAGAATATGATCATAACCAAATAGATATGCCTACCCCTTTGGGAAATGATACCATGGCCATTTTCTGGTCTGACACATCTAGCTTGTCAAAATGATCCAGCAAGAATTTATAGAAGGGAAATTAGTTACAGTACTGTATTGTACTGTGAATTCATTCACGTGTGGTGGTTTTGCTGATCACCTGTATTGCTCAGTTTCAGCTGACTAAATGAGACCTTTTAGAGATGCAGTGTTCTTAAAAGTCATTTGGCCCGCTCTTCATTATGTGTTTTTTAAAACTGTTATAGTAGATTAACTAACTAATGGTGGCTATGCAGGAGCATTCATCCTGGGTAGGTTATTTCGGAATCTGAGTTTTTGCTTCTGCTATTGGGAGCAGCTGGTTCTGTTCATGCTTGGTGAGAGAGGACTGGACCATTGGGCAGATCCAGATTAGGAATGCCAGTGTGGTGTTGCTTTTGTATTTACCAACCCAATGTAATGACCTCAGCAAATGTGAGGGCTCTGTGGTATATAATGGAATGAAAATATCCCACAGACCTTAAAATTCATGGCCTGGGAACTTCTGAATCAGAGCTGTCGTGGCAAGTAGTCATTAACTTTTGAAATTGATTAGGTGGTTTAATAGACGTTAATGTAAATATATTAATGAAGTTTCAATTTTTTTCTTTTTACAATACAAGCTAACAGTGGGGAAAATGCCTCTATTAAAAGAGGGTAAGGACTAAATTCAATATATATATGCAGTATAAATAATATTGGAGCATGTAAGAAGCATTATAGGCAAAGCTGGTTGCATACTGATTTCCACTGGTATGAGATTTAGATCTAATTTCCCATGGAATCATAATTTTCAGTCATTTAAATCTAGGGATAAGTGATAAAACACTGAAGAATTAGATGAAGGCTTTCATGAAGCACAGATCTTTTTTTAAAGTCTTTCATAAAGTACTTTTTTCCTTCCTTTTAGACAGTGAGGAATACTTTCTCATCTGAGAAGATGAAGGTTTTGAAGCATGGGAGAGAGTATCTATGCATCAGTCTTTCTTCTTGTCTGTCTATCTATCCATCTATCTCAGTACGTCTCTATCACACTCACATTAGGGTGTGAAGCAAGGGGAGGAGGTCTGACAGACAGACACTATCACGCAGCAGCAAGAAGACATCCTTGCTCCCTCATCATATTGTGGGAACCCCAAAACCTCAGTCATAAGAAAAGGTCATATGGACTGATGGTGCTAATAGAGGTCTACCAGTACCACCCCTTGGAACAGAGTGATATTACTAACAAAGTGGCTTTCAGGCAAAGGGTTTAATTTAAGAATTTAAAGCTAAAATGAACTAAATTGTACTTAGACATAGGTTTCTGAATTACTCCCTGCCTGGAATAGCAGCAGGGTTCAGGACAGTATGACTTACCTAGTTATGTGTTTGTCTTCTGGAAGTGGGAAGCCTATAAAAAGAGAGAAAATTGTCTCAAAAAGAAAAAAGTCAGTAATTTTAACTGTTGGTAAAGAAGGTGTATATTTATAAAGCTTGTTTTTTCCCTAGACTGCAAGAAACAAAACTGCATGAAATATGGTGGCCTCTCAGGAGCTGGATCTTAATGATTATTTATAAGGAGTCCCCACAAACCACTTTAACAATATTTTTATTTAATACACTTAGGGCTTTCATAGTTATTGTAAGCAAAGAGAGGTTTTATGACCCAGCTGAATGTGCACTGGGATCCATATTACTGACACTTTGAATATAGGAAACTTGATGCCTTTCTTCAGAGGGCAGCCCTGCTAAGCACACATATAAGCTATATACATATAGGCTTCTTGAGTTTTCCATGTGAGCTGATAAGAACAGCCCACTTTTCTTAGCAGAGAGTCCTCTAAATGGAGTAGAAAAGAGAAACTTTGTACAAAATTAGGGTTTTGGTTCTTTTCTTGCTTCAGATGGAAGTGAGATTACTCCACCTGAAGCTTCTGTGAGTATGCTCCTGGCAGCCACTTAGTTTCCCAATTATCTTCAGCAAATTATGAAATTGAATAGCAAATAATTCATTGAGACAATAGGCCATGACTTAGCTCATCTATGTGACACTGCAAAGACAATAGCCTCATCCTCACCACCACTGCTGGAGTCACTGAAAGATTCATTTTACTAGCTTGTTTCTAGACATACCCTTCCATCTTATTAAAATTCAGATGCACTTATGCCCTGTGGTAGCATCAGAAAATATTATCTACTTGATATGTGGAAAGCTGTGACTGCTTTTAACTCCTTTAGCCTACTTTCAAGACCTATTAGCTTGATGCTCACTACCGAACTGTACCAATGTACTGTGGAAATTCAAGGCGATGAGCTTCAAAGGTAATTAAGCTTTGACAAACAATGTAGTTGCTTACAACCAAGGTTTGGCTGCTATCACCTTCACAACATGAAGCCCAGGCCTCAGCTATGGAGAAAGCGTAAATATTTGTAGCCACAGGCTTCTAGGACAAATGGAGATATCCTGCAGAGTCACTGTCAAGTGGAGAAATGGATTTCCTCAGTGTGGTGATAGAGATGCTCAGTGAATTTCAGCAGTCTAATTAGTTTCTTGATCAGAAGACAGCTCTTCAAGGCAAATGAAAAGGTCATTCCAAATCCCAGGAAAGTATTCATGTCTTTTGTCATATTTGCTGACAGATATTTAAATATAACCACTCACTTTTCCTATAGACATTGTCAGCAGATGCCAGACAGCTGACAAGCAGCAATGAATTTGTATCACTGCCCTGACATCTCAACAATGAGGAAGTGGATAAAACTAAGTGCTCTTGTGTTGCTGTAATATAGGTCTGGGTTAGCATACACTTACAAGTCTTGGTGATGTATAGAGGACATAGTAACTTGTCTGAAGATGGTTTAGCCCAGTGAACAGTATCAGCAGGGGAAAGGAAGAGTGTTCTTTCACTGGAGCACTATGAGAGCACGTAGAAGACTGGGAGTCTTTCAGAGATCTTTCTCATTATGATAATAAAGTCTCTTAATATGTTTCAGGACTGAACCTAACCACATATTGACTGCAAGACTGACTTCAAATATTGCTGGTGAGGTGGGTTTACTCTTTCAGTTCTCTGGCTGCAAAATGGGGACAAAGGCATTTCCTTTCCCCACCCTTTCATTACCATTTCTTTTAAGCTTTAAATTTTACCTTGTAAAAGCTTCAAGGTAAGGATAGGTCTGCAATTGTGATGTGAATGGACACACTCACATTATAACACAGGATCCTGAACACAGAAGTATGAAGACTCTTGATCAGACAAATAATAATTTTTTTGTTGCATGGGTAAACTGTATAGCCAGGTTCCAGTTAATTAATTAATCCAGTTATTATTTGATACTTTTACAGGAAGACTAGAAAAAGTACCAGCTTCCTTCCATCATGGTATCTCATTCCATCAAAGAACCTGGTCCTCTTCCATGATCAGGATTATTCTGTATTCCCTGTTCCATAATGCCATGCTTCCAGCACACTTTCCAAACTAGAAAAAAGCATGTGTGTTGATCAGCCACATGGACACTTCTTGGAGTATGGAATGAGTATATTGTGTCTTCTTAGAAAAGTTTGTTCATGCAGACTGTGAACAAGAAACGTCTTGCTGGGAAAAGACTTCAACAATGAATGGACACATTCATTCAGCAATGAAGTTATGAGCTTGGAGAGAAAGTAGGAGATTTTGCATACATAAACTTGTATAGTGCAGAGAAGTCTTTGTCTGCACTCAGAGACCTGGTGAATCAAATCTCATTTCAGAGTATTAGATGATTAATGCATAAATCAGAAAGTAAAGAATCTCTCACTGTTCGTTCACTAGTTATGTAGAAATGTATGAAAGTATAAGTTACTTTCTTTTGATTGGGAAAGTGATGGAAGCAGGATGCACAGCTTAGTATTCCTGGAGGAATACTACGCTTATATTGCGTTAATGGCATACATGTGTTAAAATCATAAATACGTAATGTGATAGGTGCTTTTAATGCTTAAGTGTACCATCCACTGATCATCTCCCTCAATACCAAAGGTAAGATTTTACATTACATTGAGTTCCATGTCCCTCTAGCATATAAATGTATGAAATAGATATGTGAAATACTTTTAGATGTTCAAGAAAAAAAGAAAAAGAAAGACACACATGAAGTAAAAGCAAAGTCAAAGAACACAAATGTTCCCTAGGAAGCAGAGGAATGTTTTTTTCACTTGCTTCTCCAAGCATATACAGACAATATATTAAATGCTGAGAAGGAAAGGTTGTCTGATAGTATTTACATCCTCTTGAATAAATCCTCAGAAAGAATAAAACTTATAAGTTTGACCCATTTTATGCTCCAAGTAGGCCAATGAATTTAATTAATTTAATTACAGAAGCATGGAGGCAGTAGCCCCTCCTCCCCATCAGATCTGTGCAATCAGATGGCTATGCACAAAGCGCATGGTGCATTTTTTCCATACACATTGTGTCACAGCTTCTGGGACCAGTTCATAACGTTGAATTGCCATTTGTGTTGTTTTGCAAGATGTATCTGGTGAAGAAAGCTGTTGTTCCTTGAGCCAAATCAGGAACTGAAGAGAACATGTTCAGTGTTGTTCCTTGCATAATATTAATCTCTATGTGCATATACATATAAACTACATTCTATCTATAAACACTGCCTATCCATAGGCATGGCCAATGGCATTTGTAGCCTTTACAAAAGTTCAAGGAGAAGAAAGTAGTTTTGTATGGACATTGAAGTTCACATTCATCAAACCATACTAGGATGGCTGAAATACAAATATGAAAGATGAGAATATTGAGAAGGAATTTAACTTTCTTTAGATTTGATGCTTCTTCCATTTTTTCTCTCTTTCTTTCCCTGAATTTCCTACTGTATGATTACACAAACTCCAACCCCTGGTGAATAAATTCAGCTTAAGAAATTGGCTGAAAACTAAGCTGGGGACAGGGAAATCAGCCTTTCTTAAAATAATTTTCACTTGATCAGTGCCTCACTCTGATTCACAGCACAGTCACCCAAATGCTTATAGATGTATAGGGACAAGGACCACACATGGAGGATCAATGAGAAGCCAGAATTGGGAGAAAGGTGGGAACTGCCTTTTCCCATGGAAGTGCTGGCTTCTCCCAGCTTGAACTGATATGATAGGCAGAGCATCAGCTGGCTCAGCTTAGGTTCTTCATGGTGTAAAATGAGATGTTGTGAGTGGTAACTTTTCTCTTCTGATAAACCTGTTTACAGATATGAAAAGACAGGAAGACTGTAGAGCCTGCCACCAAGTTGTCCATCCCAGACAGAGGATGTTTGAAATATCTACACTGTGGAAAACCTTGGCTTGACAATAAAAGTGCCATTTCCTAGGTTACCTTCCTTCCATCCTCCATTTCTGATCATGGCCTAACCAGCAAAAGACATTGTGACCTGGTTTTGATCTTATGGTCTCTTGTTTGTATGCTGTAAATTATTTTCTTCCTCTGACTTTAAAAATACAGCACATCCATGTGCTCCTCTATGAAGTAGGTAGGCTTATTTCACCACTCTCTGTATATGGCATCCAAGGTTGCCATATTCATACTCACTGTATATGGCAACCAAGGTAACTTATTCAGGACTTGAATGTGCCTCCAACATCCTCTCCCCACCCCCTCCAATTAT
>WTXV02055369.1:23456-44445 GCA_009823435.2 Nymphicus hollandicus | reverse complement strand
CTGTATATGGCAACCAAGGTAACTTATTCAGGACTTGAATGTGCCTCCAACATCCTCTCCCCACCCCCTCCAATTATCCCAGGTATTTGCCTTTACCACAGAAATGCATTTGCCCTGAATCAACTAACCAAGGAAGTCAGTCTCTTTATATTAATATACTTGTAGAAAAACTTCCTAAAGAAGGAATATCTGTCCTTAAGTTTGTTTGGGTATAAATTAACATTCTGAACTCCTCAGGAATAAAAATCATGGCCATTTATGATTTTTCATCCTGATATTTCTCATGTAAAAACTAACACAATCTGGATTATGGTACTAGTGAATTGTGACAAAGCTTTTTTAAGAAACTGAATAAATAAATTAAAAAATAAACTTTCAAATATAATTCAAATTTCAACTATTATGAAAAGAAATACTAAGAAAAACAACTTAGCAGGTAAAAGAACATGTGGCATTTAAACTGTATAAAGAATGAGGGAGATGGATTGTTTGGTTGTTTTTCTTAAATATCTGTATTTTTCTTTGCCCATAGGTCAGAATTGAAGCTATTTTAACAGGAATCTAAGGTTAATCTAAAATGACATTTATTTTAGTTTTAACTCAGGAATGCAAAACAAAATCTTTCTAGGCAGAGCAGCCCACTGTGCTTCAGTTTGAGTCCTGATGGATTAAATACATTTTAAAATACAATCTAAATATATTTCAAAACTCAGCAGAATTCTGATTGTAGGAACTGGGATGGGGTTTTTTTCCCAGAAAACATGAAAAAAGCCTGAAGCAAGTTAACAGTCTGAAGGCTATTTTTGCCTGATTCGGTTTGCTAGAAACAGCAGCAGGAATATTCTCCCAGGAAGTTGTGTAACACAACATGCAAACATTTTGGATAGGAGCTGAAGAAACATTTTGTAGATCTCAAGCTACAGAGGGAGTTCAGGTGCTCATTTAAAGATTATTGGCAAGTTGAGGGCCCAGATTTCTCTTTACCTGATGAAGGCTAATTACATTATAAGCGAGCAATGGACTAAATTAGCCTCTGGAGGTACCTCTCTCTCTTCATTACCTCTGCAAGGACTGTTAGGTGAATATGCTCAGCAGTCTCCTGGGTATTTAGTAGAATTTTCATAAGTGAATCATATTTCTGCATCTTCCCTTTTTTTCCCCACTATACTGCTTGCATACATATGCATGCTGAGGACACCGAAAAAGGAGAAAAGGAGTTCTGAGGAATAACCTTGCTGTTCTCTGCAACTTCCTAAGGAGGGGAAATAGAGACGGCGATGCTGATCTCCCTGGTATCCAGTGACAGGATACACGGGAATGGTTCAAAGCTGCGTCAGGGGAAGTTCAGACTTGACATTAGTAAACATTTCTTTAGCGAAAGGGTTATAAAACACTGGAACAGGCATCCTAGGAGGCCCAGTGCTCCAAACCTGTTAGTGTTTAAGAGGCATTTGGACAATGCCCTTAATCGTATGCTTTAACTTTTGGTCATCCCTTAAGTAGTCAGGCAGGTGAACTGTATAATCATTGTAGCTCCCTTCCAAGTGAAATATTCTTTCTATTCTATTCTGCTCCATTCTGCTCTAAGGCATGCTTTTACATACATATGTATATGTATGTTCCATGATCCAGCCTGTGTCTAGCACTGCAGAGCTTTCAAGATAAGAGTTTCTTCTTTCTTGTCTCTGGGACTCCCAGCTGCTCTTCACGGGTAACTTTGCCTGCTTTATTGGAGATATATTCGATTTATTTCCACCTGATTCACGCATAATTTATTGAAACCTTTCTGTTTCTGCACAAGCGTCATATACAAATCTTTCAGTGTGATCAGAATTGATTAAAAATGGACTCTCTTGCTCCCTCTGTCCTTACGCTAACTTTTGCAGGACTGAAATAATACAGATTTACAAAGGGGATTGAAACCTGCAGCCAGGGGATTCATGCCAGCAAGAACAGGACCTGATCTGCAGATGACGAATCTGTGCAGAGATTCAGTACAACACAGTCAAAAAAAGATCAGTGACATTCAAGGCAAATATCTTTTCAAGCTTCTTGTCTTGAAGAAGCTCTTGTGCACTGACCTTGTATAAGGCTCGTGACACCAGGCTGGTATACTGAGTGTTCAAGTGACAGGAGAAAGAATAGTTGTCTTTCTAAAGATTTTTGTGCCTTTAGTATCAGTTTCAGCTGCGATGTCTCTGAAGACCTCTCTTTGTTATGGTTTTGTCCTTTGGAGTGGGCAAAGAAAGGAGGAACCCTTTAGTGAGATTTGGCTGTGTTCAAATCACTCCTACTCTTGTCAAATACCTTTTAGGATGCAAATCAACAATAGTTCTAGTTAAATCCAGTCCTGCTCTTTTTTCTCTCTACTTCTTGAAGTATATAAATCCTAAACTTTTTAAACCCCTCTAGACACAAACATTTTCTCTCACTCACAAACGCAGAGCCAAGTCTTGCTTAAAACTCAACAACAAAAAATCCCACTTTAATATTGAAAAGTCAGAAAGAAAATTCTGCTTGTCTACTTACTGAAAAAAAAAAGCCAAAACAGAAAAGTACAGATTTAATGTGAAGCTAAAATATGTATATATGCACACATACACACACACACTGGTGTTTCTGTAAACATGGATGGGAGAAAAGGTTTGGCAAATTACATTTATGATTTTATGAATTATTTAAATTCAGATACACTCCTGAAGGTAAAGGAAGGTTATTTTACAGGTGGGAAACATGGAGTTATGGGGGAAATGAAAAGGTGAGGGTTGCCCTTGCCACCACTTCTGTGAGATGTAGTTTTGCTGTCTCCATCATCCACTAACTACAGACATGCCCTGTGGACTTACCTGGGATTTAAGAGACCCTACTGAAATGTGTCATTTGGCTCCAGCTCTTTCATGTACTTTCAGATGAATTGCTAAGGCCAGTCATTGCTTAAATCTCCACGGATTCTTCTTACACTTCAGTAAAGCAGAGGATTAACAGGTCCCTGACAGGAGTTATGGCCTCTGTCATAACATCAGCAGAAGGAAATGTATGCCTACTCCTGTTGATTGTTTGGTATTTTAGCGTATACATCAGTCTGTGAGCTGCAGCAAAAGAGGAGGAGATAGAGGAGGACAGATCCTGGGAAAGTACATAACAAATTTCCCAAGCAATACCTGATCACACTGGGATGGAAAGCATTAGCCAGTTCTAACACAAATGTACAGATCAGATTTTGAGGATGCCTGTGTTAGTAGGTTTTGCATTTACAGAAAGAATCAGGTGTGGTTTAATGGGCAGCATGGCTCAGCCTGATCTAACTGATCCTAGCCCAGGGCAGTCTGGTTGCAGATGGCTTCTGTCTGTGGGTAACACAAAGGGGTTTGTTGTGTTTGGGGGACAGTTTTCCTTTTTTTTTTAAGCAATAAACTTGGTAAAACAGTTTCAAAAGTGTTTAGCAATAATAGCAATGGGCCATATGACAAACAAAAGCTAGTTTTTTGTTGAAGTGATCCTTAATAAAAAAATTATGCTGCTTGCTCCTTTGAAAGAAAATGTGCAGAAGAAAAGACAGGAAAGAAAAAGAACATTTGTCATTTTGTATTCTAGCTCTATAGGCACATCACTAAGTGACTTAATCACTGTAAGCTGCTGCTGTTCTTTTCATTTTCCCCACAGGCAACCTCTTTCCTTGGTGTGCTTGTATCAGATGGGGAATTAGGAGACACTTGCTGCCAGTGCTGTAGGCGAATGAATGAATGACCACTGAGCTGTTGCACAATCTGTTTGACTGGCATCCTATGATGCTCAAAGCTTTCAAAGAAAAGGAGGTCCTAGCACCAGCTTACATTACTGTCAGCATTGTTAAAAAGAATAAGATTTTTTTGACCAAGGTAGCAATGGGATTTAGCTGGACAAGCTTTGGGAAAGAGCAGGAATGGTGTAGGAAATGGGATAAGGTACCTCTGTGATTCTCACCTCTGCTGGAGGGACTCACTAAACCCTGGCAAGAGCTGAGCTACTGGGACTATAGATCAGAAGGAAAAAAACCAGTGTCTCAATGGATGTGCATGTAGTTGTAGTTTTTCCCCTGAAAAATAGGGAAAGTGTTCAGTGGGGAAGAGACTTAAAGTTGACATCTTCCAAATGAAAAAATTGCTTTGAGGAGGACACAAGATCTCTGACTTGACATGATTGGCTAGGCCAAAATCAAAATTGTTTTCCTCTTTTTATTTTCCATTCAGCTTTGCCTAAATTGGGAACTACTTGGATAAGTGCATTATCCTATGGGAAGTGCATGCCTTCTAGTCTCAAGTCTTTATTCTGTGGCTACTACTGCTGAACCACTTTTTTCATATGGTTCCCTTCTTGGCATCAAATGCCACAGGGATCCTGGGAAATGCTGGCTACTGTAGCCCATGTCCTGTATGACATGGGGAATTTGGATGGGATCCTAACAGGCGCTGCCGCAGTGCAGTCAGATGTTGCTCAGTGTCAAAGCAAGCAGCAATGTTTCATATAAAAACAAATGGCACAGAAACAAATATTTTTTTATTTCTCTGAAAAAATAAAGGAAAAAAAAAGTATTTTTTACTTAAAATGAGCAGAAAACAAATGTGGAAATATCGGCAGAAATTCCAGCTCCTGACAATCTGAAAAACATACTGTAAACAGGAGCAAAACTGCTTTCTTTTGCAAGAGATTGTAGTTGTACCTGGTTTGTTGGGGGTGGGAAGTGAATCAACTCCTTTTTTGCCAATGCAAGTTATTAATTAAACTGCAGGAGATGCAGAACATACAGCCTGTTTATAACTCACATTTTACACAGCTTCTTTTGTGGAGACAGAAGTAAGTACCCGTTGGGCCACTTGCCAGAGGTTTAACTCCAGCCATCCATTCATTATAATACTTGTGTATGATGATTGCCTATACGGTGGCATCAGCAGTACAAGTTTCAAACCCAGCTGGTTTCTCTTTGACACAAAGGAGACAATTCAGTTTCATACAAGGGTAAACTCAAACTCTGTCTCTTTGTTCCATGGCTTCCCTTTCCAACAAGCAGAACCAATTTGTGCCATATTTTTGTGGCAGATGTACATGAAAGTGTTAGAAATAGGGAACAGAAGTTAATGCTTTCTCCTACATCAAGTAGCAGAAATCTTGATTCTTTGTTCTCCCAGATTACTCGTATGATCTTAAAGAAATCGCAATTTCTGTGTCTGGTTTCCCGAGTTTTCACATGACCAGCATCATCCAGCATTCAGCTAAACACCCAAACTTAAGGACCTCAACCCTTCAAAAGGACCTTAAACCTTCAAAAGGACCTCAACCCTTCAAAGTCATTTTAGATGTAAGAAACTGTCACTGAAAATATTTTCATCTTTTACTCACACTATCTAATCCTACATTAGAAGCTACAATTGTTAGACACATTCTATACGGTCCAAAAATTACAAGCAAGAGGCTAATCTGTGTACAGAGATGCCCACCGCCATCTGCTCACACAAATTTGATGAGGGCAACAGGACTTCCACTCTGTTTCAGGAGAAGTACAGTTCTGGAATCCAGTGAAGTACTACTTTGTAATCTGCTGGATTCTGGCCTCCACTCTATGTGGTACCTGTAGCACAGATAAGATTAGACACCTACCATTAGTGGGTGCCATTTATGAGGTTGTGCACACCCCAAATTTGAAAACTTATACAATAAATGAATGCAGATAAGCCAGAATCAGAAGTGAAGTTTTTCCTTGCTTCATTCCTACCCCACAAGAGACAATGAAACAGTGTGTTAGAGGGAAAACTTGATGTTATAATTTATTTGCCCACATTCAGAAGAAGGTGATGGTAGTGAAGATCAATTATAATTTTCCATCATATAATAGTTACTTTTGATAACTACTGTTTAATGTTGCTGCAAGTTTGGGGGTTAAGACTTAAATATCTCTGTGTGCATGGTAAAAGTGTGGAGGAAGGAAGTGGAAAGGCAACAGTAAATGATCAGATCAGAAATTACTGGCAAGGCCCAGAAAGCTATGAGATTTGATTGGGGAGGAAGGGGTAAGATACAAGTCAGGATAGAGTTATGCAGCAGTCTGAATGTCAAGAACAGAAATTGTTGTTGTCATGGTTTTCTTCTTCTGGCAGAACCAGAGCCACAACTGAGACAAATGAGATGAAACACTCAATTCATAAAAGTTCTCCTGCTTGCTGCCATGACAGAGATGAGAATGGAAGAAACTGAGGTGGGACCTATTCCAGGTGAAGTCTGTGGTTTTGTAGAACATAAAGCAAAGATGATAGAAGACAAGCAAGACTGGGATAAGAGTTAAACTGTCTCATCTATCCTAACCCCATAATTTTTTCACTAATAAACATGAAGATTAATTGACAGAAATACAAAATTCACTGCTGTATATGGGATTGCAGCAGGTGTGCCTACTTTATGTCACTGGTGTCATTTCTTCTTTCCCTAGAAAACAGTAGCAATTAGTTGACTTAAAAGTGATTTGATTGAGCCTGGGTACTCATTATAACAGGGACTCTATACTGAGCTGGGTCAAAGAAAAAATAACAGACAGTAAATAGAAGATGAAAACTGGAAGGACCACAGTTACTTGTGAAATTGTTTCAAGTTTGGCCCATAGCAGCTCTTCCCTGCACTAAAAAAAAAAAATAAATAATGTTTGTGGATCATTTCTTTTTTGAAAATTAAAATTGTAACACTTCAGTTAAAATGAAAAATAGCATTCTGGATGCTAAAACTATCACATTTTAAGAATTTTAAAAGAAAACGTTGTGAGTATGGTTTGGGTTTTTTTTTTTTAATTAAAACTTGGCAATATGAAATGTATTAAAATGTATTTTAAAAACAGAAAAAAAGAATTGGTCAAAGCCACTTGGGACTGAGCACAGTATCTGCAGATGGCTTTTATGAAAAATAAAAAAGACACAGAAAATATCTCCATTTTTATTTAACCTGCAGATTTTTTTTTAATCTTTAAAGTAATCACTGGATAAAAGATCGTCTCTTCATTCTGATCTGGTTGTGATCAAAACAGGGTTACATGAAGGTAATCATAATACCTTTATCTTTCTTACAGATGAAAAATTAAAGCACAGAGAGAACAGATGATTTTCCAAGATTACATGTGAAAAGCAGCCCATAGAATGAAGATTACCTAAACAACATCTTAAACAATAACTTAATTTTACCTGTACTCCATGGGAAACAGGGAATGAGCTTTCAAATTACCATATACCAGTAAGTTCCTTCTTTGAATAAAATAAGGCTTGCCTCTTTCAAGGTATGGGTTCCATATCCCAAGTCTCCACATTTGGTACAAAAGGAAAGTACCTGTGGATAAGAAAGTCCCAAATTTATCATTATCTGTTGCAATGACTGAAGATGAAATTCCATTTCAGAATTTGCTTTTTTCCTAGTGCATCTCTGAAGTCCTTACTCTACAATACATTAGAGAGGTTGCCCAGGGAACCATGTTAGCTTTTTTTCCACCGCAATGCAAATGAATCTCTTTGAGAACCTGCTGTTTCCTAAGGGGTGCGTGGCCTAGAAATCATTCATTTCTCAGAAATGGTCCAGTTTCTTTCCTCATATTCATCTAATATACTCAGAAGCTGTTCTTTCCATTACTGTTGTTACAGCTATAAGAATCTCAAGGTTAACAGCAAATAAGAGATGGGGTTTAGTTCTCATAAGGATTGATCACAGCTACACTGACTTGATGACATGTTGACTAATATTGTGAGATATTAAGATTCTTCACTCCTGCAACCTTCAGTGTCAAGGAAATAGTTCATAAGTTCATGAGAGCATTCATACACCCAAGGCAGTGAAGCATAACACTGAGGTCAATGTGCAGTTGAGAAGGCAAGTTTGAACCCCAGATTCCCCCTGATTTCAAGAGGAAGTGAAAATGTTCTGTAAGTCATTCATAGCAGGCCTACATCTTATCATGCCAGGATTTCTTTCTGGAAAAGGTTTGTCAGTCTGAGGCATAAGTAGAGTAGCTAGTTGCTAATGAGCAACAGAACTGAGATGGAAACAAGACCGCTCTGCATGGTAGCATCCTGACTTGGACACTAAAGGCACCAAATAGCAACAGGCATTCAAGGCTTTGCTGATTTTTTTAAAGACAGTTTGCCTACTGTTGCCTTTGCTTTCCTGAGATGTATGGGAAGAATGGAAAAGACATACAAAGTGAATGCTGAAGTAAGCTGGCCTAGGAATGAGAACAAAACTGAACTGTTCTTACATTGCTGAAACTTTTATGTTGGTGTACACTTTTGAGGACAGAATACATTGGACTCTGGTCAAGTAATGGTGCTTTTGTTGCCTGCCCAGGACTCTGGAAATTGAATCACAGGTTCTTAGTCTGAAAAATATCTGCTGCACTGAGACCAGTAACTCAACCTCTATTCAGACCATCAGAAGTGGATATATTGTCCTTACCCACAATCACATTTGTACTGTGAGCATCAACAAAGTGAAAACTGTAAGTGCTCACATATAAGATGGCTATTTCATTAACAATACAGACAGGCCCAGCTGCTGTTCCAGTCAGTGGAGATGTTCCCCTATTACACAACAGAACTGTAGTGAGTCTACATTTTAGCTTTTATTTTGGCATTCATTAAGTACCTTGCAATGACCAGTCTAAAATCTTTCAAATCACTAATGGACCACTGCAGGGGTGGAACATCTTCACAATTCCAGAGAATCATGACCTTCCTGTGCTAAGATCAAGATTTTATTTAACTGAGATTTCAAGCCCTTTTTACAGAAATGGCTAGGCAATTACTCCCTGGCTCCTGTCTTTTCTGTATAGAGGGAACTTTGGCTTTCTAAAGCACCAATTATAAAGCCCCACAACTCTTTCTTTGAATTGGTTCATTGCTCCTGTTAATTGTCTCGTTTGAGTGTCTGCCAGAGTGAAAGTACCTTGTTACAGAGTTGTGAACCTGCAGTCAACTTTGAAAACTTCCACTTTACAAGTCGTATCTCTTGCCTTTTTTTTTCTTTTTTAAGTGAAAGGAAAAAATATAGAAAAATGTATTAGGTGTTTCCTAAATCAAAGCTTTAATAGCATGTTAATCTAAGTTATTATAGATTCTGAAAAGCAGTTACAGACAGCTAAAATTTTCCTATGGCTTACTGTCAAATATACAAGAGACTGTTTGGAAAGTCTGTAAGCACTGTAATCATGGATAAAAAATATTCTGCAATGGGACTCTAAATTTGCAGTAATTATGTACCATTTAGTTAATCTGCCTACATTATTTATGAAGAGTATTTTGTAGTTAAATACTTGAAGAGTTGACAGGGTAATGTTCAACATCTACTTGGAACAGAAGTGATGGAGAGGCAGTAAAAAAATAATTTCAATTTTAAATGACTTTCTTTGTGTTCATTTCTCTGTTTGTTTTTAACTCAGAGACATAGTGTAAGATCTTTCTAAAAAAAAAAGATAGAAAAGCTTGCTCTCAGTATGTATGTGTACATAACTGCTGCATACATCTGTATGCCAATGCCTACTTTACAGTGAGACACAAATAGCTCAGGTTTTTTTGAGAGATCTCACGTACCTGTCTTTTACCACACTCACTGCTCAGTTTGCACTCTGATTTTCATAAGGAATAGACCCCAGATAGAGATCAGTGTCATAACACTGTTTTTGAGCACATCGTGTAACATACACGGATACACATGTGCACTGAACCCTCTTACAGTTTTAGCAAAGGCAAAGCAAAAGACAACAGGGAGCAAAATGTGCCGTAGCTGTTCTTGCCCTTTTCCCATTGCCATGCAAGAAGGGGACTGGGACAAACCACTTCTCTGCAATAACACCTGTAATATGGGAAAAGTAGGAAGGAGGGATGACTCCCAGATGGAGAAGGCAATGAGAGTAGAAAAGAGGAAAGTGTCAAATGCACACATGCTGTGCCCAAAAGTGGGCATGACTTATAGAAAGTCAGGTGAGCAGATGCTCCCCCTGGTTTCATAGGAATTTGTTGTACAGCATTTCTAAAGCTCTTGGGGTGTGTGTGTGTGTGTGTGTGTGTCTGTGTCTGTGTCTGTGTGTGTGTGTCTGTGTGTGGGCAGTGGATGAGTGTGTGTGCACATATCCTCCCAAAGCACAGACAGCACCACCAGACGGGATAGGTTCTTAAACTATTTTCCCTTGTTCTTTTCTAGCTCCTAAACCCTGAGATTAACTGGCATTAGAACAAATTCCCAGCTCTGTCTGGGATTTCCTCCATGAATAAAATCTGCTTTATTTACCCACATGAGCTGTCTGTACAGCAAGTATCAGATTCATTCTTTGTTTATAACCCATGAGACATAACATGCAAATGCTGTTTCTTCAAAATCAAATTAATGCCATTCATTATAAGGTGGGTGGTGACTCACCACAAGATGACAAGCCTGTTGAACCAGGATTTATTACCCATGCAAGTTAGTGGCATGAGATTTTTTTTTGCAAGCTGAAGGAGGGTGCACTCACTCTCCCAGAAGGGAACAGTCAGTCAGTCAGTTTTATGAGATCTCACTGGACATACAAAAGCATTTTTTCTGTGACTGATTCACTGACATTCATGGTTATAGTGGATGCCCGTAAGGCATTGTCATTAACAACGCTTCATTTCAGCTAGGTGTCTTTGCTGTTTAGTTTTCTTTTACTGGTTTTGGACCAAAGGGTTTTAAATATGTGGTAAAGTCCCAACACATGGTTTTGGATTAAGTTTATCTTAAGACCAAAAGCGGTTGCTGTCAGAGCTACTATCCAAGAAGTGACTTTGCCACCTCTCTCTTGTGCTACGTCAGTGGCCTGACCTAGCATGGTACCACATGTGGCCAACACAAGGAGAGAAGAAGCAGCCACAAAGGGAAACCACGTCTTCTGATGGCAGCCTGCACCGTGCTGGGTTTGAAGAGGTTCTCAAAACGTACTCTGAGATGAAAACACTTTGGTGGCAAAGTTTCATAAAGCCACAGACATTATGAATTCGTGATTTATTTCCTGGAGTCAGAGGACTAATTACATGACAAAAACCCAGCTTTGGTCAGGCATCTGCACAGGACAAGCACTTGGCAAAGGAGGAATGCTACTTTCTCTCTTCTGATTGCCAATCCAGTGATGTGGGACACATAACTCACTTCCTATTTTCATAACACTGAGATACGTTTGGTTTTGCTTCGGTTTGGTTTTTTTGTTGTTGTTTTTTTTTTTTTCCTTTTTTCCAGTAAAGTGCAGTGAGACTTGCCGTTAATATGAAATACTATTTCTTTATGAAAACAAAATAAAACTTGGACTTTAATCTACATAGATGAAGTATACAGAGGTCTGCCAGGCTGTATGGATATCCTGACACAAGACTTGTTTTGTCTTATCAAGAAATTAACTCTGTGCATCCATCAGAGCATCACTGTTGTTATTACTGCTGGAATAAAGATGAAGCAGAATGAACTCATCTATATAATGCCTGTTTGGAAACGTGATGGGACTGCTGCTATTATTTCTAACATATCAGAAGAAGATGAGTCCTTAGTGGTACCTAATGGCATACACTGCTGCTATGTACCTTTCCTGAACAACTGTTGGGGTGCAAAATGAAAGAACCCTTTTTTATCCACCCAAAAAGGTGAAAAGAGAGGAATCTCACTTTGTACCCATTGTCCCCCCTCTTTGGATCACCCCGAGATGCATCCCCACCTTTCCAAGCATTATCCTTACCAGAGAATGGAGGCTGAGATATAGAAAAGTGGTGAGGACTCCATCCCAAATGCACTCTGAGCCAAGACCTGCAGTCAGTATTGAAGGACTTCTGCTTTCCATATGCCAGTGGATACCTTAGGCTCACGCATAATGAAAGGGTCTGTCATGGAAGGGAGCAGTTACAGGAAAAAGAGCTGTGACCAGCTTCAGTGAGGAGGGAGGGTGGACTGACAGAGAAAGAGATGGCTCCAGCAATGGTGCAGCGGCTGTTGCAATATATTGCAAACAACCAGTTGTTCTTGAAATTGCTGTTTAAGTCCAAAGTATTTCAACTCACTTAACCCTATCTAGCTGAGGGAAGTGTTAGCAGCATAGCTGTAGAGGGACAGAGCTCAGCAATTGCCTTAGCATTCACACTAGTACTCAGGGAGCACTCAGATGATCCTTGGTTTTGCTGACAATTTTACATCGAAGAACCATCTTGATGTGTCTTCCCTCTGCAATGCGAACGTTGTAGAGAAGGTTACTTTAGCTAATGCAGAAAACACACTTGAGACAACATTACTGGCGGGTTCACTTCAGCTTTTTGCCATCTATATCTTTGCCTTCCTTGACTCAGCCGCACACCAGTGAATACTGAGCCTGCTGTGACTGAGGAGAGCTGAAAAACTCAAGAGAACTGACAGATCTTTTCTCCTGGGAGGTTATTTTACCTTGCACAGTTACACAAGCCCACTGACCATTACAGTGACAAAGAAAATAAATACACTATAAGACTCACAATGTTAAACTCCGACTGGTCTGGAATCTCAAGGGTTGAGGGTTGGTACTTCTTACTTTTTCCTTTCTGTTTTTTGCATTCAAGTTAAGCAGGATGCTAGGAGATGCTGAGCTCCTGACCAGGAGGCCATCCTCTCAGGAACAATTGACATTTACAATAGGAGTCAACAAATACTTTGAAAAATGATTCTTATCTATCTGACTCACCCTGTGATTTTATTGAAGCAGTTGGATCTTTTAAAAAAAGAATGCCTTGAAGGATCAATGACACGACAAAACAGTTTAGTAAAAAGGAACTGACAGGTTTCCATCTGCTAAGCAGGTCTTTCATCCTGATTACAAAGAGCTACGAACACATACAGACACGCAGACTACACACAGTTATTGACACTCACTGATGAGCCATAACTTGTTATGCTAAGGCACTGTTAACTCACATCTTCTGTTAATGTAGCTGTACTCTCAGATCACTGCGGAAATAAGCTTGCCCCTGCCTTGTTATGAGGCTAAATAAAGAGATGATTGCTAAATGCACAGATGCTAACATGACATAAATCAATTTTTATGCTGGCCTCTGAAATCTGAGCAGTGCTACCCCAACATATAAAGATTTGTTCAGCAATTTCTGATACTCTGTTCAAAATGAAAGCCAGAAACCAGGGTATTTCATGTGAATTATTTTTCCTAATTTTTTTTTTAATTTCTTTGAACTTTCAAATTTTGAAATTAGATGTCAACATTTTTTAAGAATTAAATAATAATACGTACTTTAATAAAATGAATTTGTGACTACAGTATAAAAACCACTAAAAGTTTTTACCTTTTTGAAATGAAACTTATTCAAATAATTTAAAATATAAGTTGTTGAAACAACTTTTTATTTCTTCAAATTTTATCATAGGAGAGGCTTCATGTTCTGAAATGAAACTGGATCTAAGTTTCACATCAAGTTAGCATCTGTCTTTAAAAATAGGGGAGAGAAAAGAAAACAGTTCATGGCAGATTTTGGTGGGGTTTTTGCTGCTGTTTCCTTCAGCTGACACTGAACACAATTGTGAGGCTTTTCAAAAGAAGCAGCAATAAATTTGCTAGCTTCAGCTCTCTGGAGCATTTATGTCTTGAGCATGGCTTTGACTTTCCTCTGAAGTCCAAGAAGAGATCAGATATTCCAGGCATGATAAGCCCCATTTTATAAGCCAAATGAATTGGAGACAATTATGCAAGAACCTTAAATGCCTTTCTGAGAGAGGCTACTAGCTTTTGGACAATAACATATGGAGAAGCTTAATTCAGGCCATTACATACATTCACCATGACACTTCTGATTAATTGGTAGACAAAACTCACAACTAATTGTTAGTGATTACCCATGGCTTTTTGCACTGACCACATGGGTGTGGTGTGTTACAATGGGAACCAAATCGATACATAGGGACAGTTCTTAAGATATTACAGGCAATTGGAGTTGCTGCTTTCTTTTTGTTCCTTTTAAAGCCCCATGCTCATTCCAGATATAAAAATCTAATGAGCAGTGAAAAATAAGGAGCTTTGTCTCTTTTTTTATCTTAACCACAAAGGAATGCTATTTAAGAATGAGATTTATGAATAGTGTTTCAAAGTCCTTTCTCCAAAGAGCTTTAGCAAGGAATATGACAGTGCTAGGATAACTTTTAACCCAGACAAATAGATAAATAAATAAAAGATTTGAAAATTCAACTTTGTTCTACAGGTGGATGTAAGCAGTCTGACATTTCAGATTGAAATCGCAGATTGTCTGTTGAGCTCCAGGATTAAAGAACAACAAGCAATTTTTCCTTTCTTGCTTTTGTAAATGTGCTCAAAGAAAGCAAGGGGCACAGTCCCAGAGAGCAGTAAATGAGTATAACAAGTCATTTAATAGGGTAGAGAATAAAGAAAACAAGTAATCTGCTTTCTCAGGAGACTGGTGATTCCCTTCTAAAATGAATTGAGAGATTTCACCTTTGTTTTATTTCTGCACCGGAATTAAATTCAAAGATTTAAAGAAATGGAATTATGTTAAAATACCCATTTCCCAAATAAGAAGGTCGGGGGGTTGGTGAGCTTCAAGGTCCTTGCAGGCATCCAAAGTGTTTTCTCCAGCTCTTATGAATATTTCCGTCAACAGTGGCATTGATTCCAACAAAACAATATTTGAGGAATAACAGATTTTGTGTTTGTGTTCTTATCAGCCGTAAATGATCCTTTCTGTGTATGCTGAGTGAGTACATGTGCACTCTCAACTGCCCTGGTTATGGGCCCAGCACTGCAGGCCTAAATCACCTTCTTACTATCACAAAGAATTAAGTCCTTTATTAGGGAACTACTCTGGACTCCATTCAAGACAAGTTTGTGGGCAATTCTAAGCTGTGTGTAGTCATCTTCCTCTTAAAGTGGATCACTTTCAAATGCTTGGCTCAACTGAGGCCAGAAAGCTCAGCATTTTGGAGGATCAAGTCAATAAGCAGCTTATTGAACAGAGAAATTATCGGCTGGAACTCTCTGGCCTGTGCTCTACAGGTCACACTGGATGATAATAATGGGCCATTCCAATCCTAAAAACCAGAAATTGATGAGCTTAACTAGACTACTAATATGCATAAGCCTTTTGCCAGACGAAGGCTCAAAGTAGTGAAAACCAGAACAAATACAAAGAGTTTAATTTGTTGCTGCCTGCCCATCAATATTTGATTCTTTCATCTGTTTTGCATCTTGCAATTCTTGCCTCTTTCACCTAAATTAAGATCAGACCCATATGAACTCCTGTGCACATTAGATTATCATTATAGATATTAGTCCTGTGGGAGAAAATGGTGCTGAATGATTAAATATTTTTCTGCTGAGCTATTCCATTATTTGACTTTGCAACCAGCGTTGTTTACTAGCTGGAAAAGCAAATGTTAAAAAAGTTTCTGTTCCCCTGTAAGTCTCTCCCTAAATTTCCTGGTCATTATTGCTGTTTGTTTTAACATAAAATCTGAATTTTGGAACTAAACCAAGTGCATATGATATTTTCTAATAAAGCTAAATAGTCACTCAAAGGACAAAGAGATTTTAAATCACTGATGGTTAAAGAAGAGAAAGATTAATGGATTTCTTTCACTGCTTTTCTTTGAGGGAAAGGATGTCTCTTCAGTGTGTCTGTCTGCCTGTCCTCATCTCTCCCCTCACTGTCATTACTGAATACATTTGATTGAAAAGTTGCAAAGAGAAATCTCAATATAAGTGGCCATATAAAAGTGAGACAGAGATTCTTCCACAGTATCCCACTGAGTTAAAGATGAATAGGTTGGCCTGCATGTTTTAGAAGATAGAGAGATAACAGAAAAGATAAACCTTATATATGTCCCAAAGGGTGGGAAGAGCTTTGGCTGTGCTCTCAAAACACCAAAGTATCTATGTCTAGGACTTGTCACAAGCAACCTGCATGTCTTCCCTCCACTGTTCAGCACTGCTTGTTGTAGCTTTATAATGGAACTTTTAAATGTGCAATTGTTTTCCTTCTTTTTTTTTTTTATTTTTTATTTGTTGTTATTTTCATAGTGAAAAGGTTGAATCCATCTTCTCTAAGAACTGGTGGTCACACTAAAAGCTGGAGTTGTTATCACAGCTTCAGTCCTCCTCATGGCTCTATAACTGACTGTAGTACTTAAGACTTCAAGTACATTTGAATAATAATGGCCTACATTTTTCTAAACATCTAGCTAAGTAGAAACATGACCTTTATTGTCCAAGGACCCCAAAGCACACGAAACGTACTAATTAACTAAATTTCACAATTGCTAAGTACAATAAGGATGAGGCTGACATTTGATTACTATTTCTAATTATATCAGGGATGCCTGAGGTACAGCAGTATATAAGGAAAGCTCAAAATCTATTACAAGTATAAAGATTAATCTCACTTTCCCAAAGGCAGAGCTGTGAAAAAAAGCTCTGGATTCTTACCTCCTGCTTCCTGGCTCAAGGCATGCACATGATTCCTTTGTTTAACAATTTGCCCATTAAATCCCTGATTCAGCAATGTCTTTTAGCACCAATTTAATGTGAAGCCTACAAATAATTCAATTAACTCTGTGTTGTGTCTAATATAGTTTGAGACAGGGAAGTCTTCTGTAGTAGACCTGGTTGGATAAAGATGTTACGGATGTGTCTTAGGCCTTCAGTTAAGAAATCTTTGATGAAGGATTGAGAATTATATTCCTAATGATTTTCCTAAATCATTCTCCAAACTGGTCAGCTAATCACCATGCAGTCCTTCTAGTACTTTAAATCCTTTAAAATATGCTGCAAATATGTGACATTTTAAAGCAATTCTTAAATATAGACATAATAGTACAAGTACACCTCCATCCCCAACAAATAGATTGTGTAGGACAGTGTAGGACAATGTGTTCACTGAAAACATACACAAACACTGTTCTATAATAAAGATGGAAATAATAAGACTATTCAGTAGTCATTTAGTGAAGCTTTTAATGTGCATTGCAACTTCTGAAACTGTGTTTTTATTCTTAAGCCGTAGCTATAGAAATGCTTTGCTCAGAAGCACTCAGCTTCGAAGGACAGACTACTGCTCCTTGTCAAGCCTTACCCATCACACTACTCAGATGAAGCATTGATTGAAAGCTGCTGATGTCTGGGGCAAAAAGGCAGATGCAGTTCTATTGCCTGCACAGTCTGATAATGATTTTATTTCCAGAAAGAATTTGCTCATTAGAGACCAAACATGATTCATGAAATTGCAGCACTATGGATCATTTGCAAATGCTGCTTTTCCCTGCTCAAAGTGTAAGGAACAGAGGACTGAGCTAACATGAGGTAATGCTTGAAAAACCCATACTGTATACCAAGTTAGACAAAGCCATTGGCTCTTTGCTCATTGAATCTGCTTTCTAACAGTGAAGAAAGCCAGAAACAAATCAGAAACAAATATTTTCAAGACTGGGTAGATTCTCTGTTCCTTGTTAACAGACAGTGAAATCCCTTTCCTTTTGTCAAATCTGAATGGAGTTGGTCAGTGTATTAGAAAGTTATTGGTGAGAAATGGAAAAGCAAGTAAGCAGGATATGACTTCTGTACGTGTGCACATTCAACTGTGTGAGTGTGTGTGTACACGTTGTACAGGACACACAAAAATACATTTGCTTCCTCAGCTCCCCACTAGAACTGTATGTTGAAAAAAAGGCTGAGTATATGTGGAAGATATCATAGCTGGATTTACCACTCCTGGCCATATAGGAAGAATATTCATTTTGTGCCTTATGATAAACTTATTAGGTATGTTAGGGAGTCTGCCTGCCAGGCATCTAGAACTCAGTAAAATTGTTCCCCTGAATTAACTACTATGGTGGTCCCTCCTTTGTGGGACTTCAGTTCTGTGGCATTGAGCTAAGAGATGAGGAAACCTGGAGGTCCGCAGCTGCGGTTACCCAGGAAGGTCTCTCTGAAGAATACAATCAATGTATGGAAATAGACACACTTTGCATATGGCTGATCTAACCTACATGATCATTTCCTTTGGTCTGAGAGTAATTCTGCCCCTGAAGCACCAATGTGGTTCCCACTAGGGGTAATCTGTACAAGTTTCCATGTGTGAAGACCACACTTACAGATTATTGAATCTCAGTCAGGGAATTTGCATTCTGACACTGAGAGAAGTACATGGAAGCAGTGCAGGAGAAGTGCTTTTTACATTCATTACCGTCCTACACAGGGAACATATCTCTTGTTCCAGTTTGGTAAGTTACACCTTGAACTTTAAATATGAATACGGGGAGCACTAGCCACATTGTCTTTGCTGATCATGCTTCCTCCATCCTAACCTTGCTGCCTCACAAAAAGGTGGCTGCTGCTCTTGCACTTGGCCAAGCCTCTCCGGCTATAGCCGGAAGCAGAAACCTCACTCATCATAAGCTGAAGTAAGGAGGACTTTGTGAGGGATAGCTGGTACCACAGAGGCGTATAAATGAAGAGTTGGCTTCCACACTCTATCAAAAGTTTGCTGCTTATGTTCAACCAAACGGGCCATTGAAACAGTGCCAGATGCCTTTAGCACTTCATGAAAAGGGAACAAAGCAGAAAAATGAGTTTTGTGCTCAGAAACAGACATCCCTAACTGTCAAGAGTGCTATTACACCACCCCACCCCCCCCAATTCCCCTGCCTTGACAAAGTATCTTTCCCCTTTCACAGCTTCTAGGAGGCTATCTGTGGCTGAGGAGATGGGAAGTCTGGCTGGCCTCTCCAGGTTGACTGGCAAGAATCATACAGTGGGAAATCATGGGGCAGCATCTGCTACTCTGTGTGCTTGTGAGGTTGCCACTTACTGGATGTGGAGGTAAATCAATCCATTAACTTATCCTAACCATGGTTCTAATTAGTTGCATATGTATAATCAGCATGCTCACAAGTATCTCCTCAGGGAATAGTGGGCTGACAGACACAGATTTGTTACTCTGCATCTGCTGTCAGATTTGGAAGGTCCGAAGCTTTTAGAAAATGAATTAAAGCAAAAAAAAAACCAAAGAAATTTCCCACCTGACAGCATCTCTTGTGAACAGATGGTTGGGAACACCTTTTTCAAAGACAGTCCCTCTTGACAGGACAACAGTAAAAGTTCGTTGTTAAGATTAAGTTATTTCTGAAGTGAGGTGAGCTTTCTCTCCTTTTCAGTAGTTTGTATATGCATCATAAAAGACAAAGACGAAAAGAACTCAATACTTTAACACTTGATAATGTGCAGATAAATCCTACATTGAGGAGGCATGCATTTTTTAGTCAAAATCTTATATTTGGACTGACTGAATTTGTATACTGAAAAGATACTCCCTATAACTATTAACCCTGAAAATGGTAAATGTGGAGAGCTACAAATCAAAATGATTCCCTCATCTGTATTAGAAATTGTTGATTTTGTAGCTTACACAAATGTTTACTCATTACATCATTATTTTAATCTGAAACCATAATGTAATATTAATCTCCTAAAAGAAGCCTGAATTGTTAATAATAGAACACTCATGAAATTGCCAGTGTATCAAAACTAGGGTTTTTATTTTAAGTAGTTTTTATTACATACTTTTATTCAGTATAGAAGAAAATTATAGCTTTGTTTGCACTCACAAAAAGTTTAAATCCTGTGCCTTACAAAGTTTAACTTTGTTAAGTTACAACATTAATGTATTTTTCAGCTCATGTAGTTCTGAGTTGTTTGTTTCTTTGCTGCTTTTTTTTCCTTCTTCTCCTCACCGCATGTTAAAACAACAAAGTTAGCCTTATGGGCTCACTTACATTTGAATTTCCATAATTATAGGTTATTTTGTGATATTTTCCATGGTGATAAACTGTTCAATGATGTGTGGCTTTTTTTTTTTTCTTTCCCTTTATCTCAGTTGGAAATTCTACATATTTCAGTTATTAGGGGAAAAAATATATTCAAAGAAGAAGACTCATCAAAATAAATGTTAATCTTTCTAATAAATCTTAACATAGTCATTATTAAGTAACTGTAAAAGCTGGAACTGTAGTTAAGAAAAATGGCTAGCAAAAAAATCACTACAAGCAACAATATTTGTCACTGGTGACAGGATTCCACAGTAACAGTTTAGATCCAATGGAATTTTAACTAATTTTAACTAGGTTGGAAAAGACCTTTAATATCATCAAGTCCAACCATTACCCCAGCACTGCCAAGACCACCGCTAAACCATGTCACTAAGGGCCTAATCTACACTGTTTTTGAACACTTCCAGGGACTGTGATTCTACCACTGCCCTGGGCTGCCTGTTCCAATGCCTGAGCGCCCTCTCGGTGAAGAAATGTTTCCTAATATCCAATTAAACTTCCCCTGGTGCAGCTTGAGGCCATTTCCTCTTGTATTATCACTTGTTACTTGGGAGAAGAGACTGACCCCCACCTCCTTTCAGGTAGTTATAGAGAATAATAAGGTCCCCCCTGAGCCTTCTCTTCTCCAGACGAAACAACCCCAGTTCCCTCAGCCATTCCTCATCAGACTTGTGCTTCAGGCTCTTCACCAGCTTTGTTGCCCTTTCCTGGACCTGCTCCAGCACCTCAATGTCTTTCTTGTAGTGAGTGGCCCAGAACTGAACACAGTATTCCAGGTGTGGCCTCACCAGTGCCAAGTATAGAGGGAAATTAGCTCTTTAACAAAACCTCAGTGGAAAAATAATGTTTTTCATATTAAACCAGACACAAAACAGGTGCAACTTTGAAAGAGTTATATGAAAAAATGTAGTATCTTTAAAGGATAGATGTTTTTTCTTTAATTTTTGGAAGGAAAAAATGTATTATTACAACTTCTTTCTTTTCACTGGAAATGTCAAATTAGAAATTAACATCCTCCCACCCCCCCCCCACAAAAAAAAAAAAAAAAAAAACAAAGAAAAAAAAAATTTTTAAATAAAAAAAACAAAACCCAAAAATCCATCCACCCTTCCCACTCCCGCTA
>WTXV02055369.1:0-23356 GCA_009823435.2 Nymphicus hollandicus | reverse complement strand
CGGGCACCCCCCGAAATTTACCCCTTTCCCCTCCCCACCCCCTTTCCGTTCTTTTTTTTTTTCCCGGAAAATGTAAAATAAAAAATTAACACCCCCCCCCCCCCCCCAAAAAAAAAAAAAAAAAAATTAGTCAGGCAAAAAGAATTTTCTTTAAAAAATATTTATCATTACATGAAATATAATTGATTGGTTACACCATGAACTTTCCCTTTGGAAAAATTGAACACACTGAGGGTTATATATACAAAGTTCTAGGACAACATCTGATATGTTGCCTCGGAAAGGAAAGGGTTTGAAAGCAAGGTAAAGATTTAATAGTGCTCTGGATAGAAGACTCAAAAAGTGAACAATACTACTTTTAACAGAGAGCAGGATTTTTTGAATGGTCACTTTCTGAGAACAGATCTAATTTTATCTTACAGTTGTGAGAAAATTTATCTGCCAGCTGAGTGAGTGCAATAGAGCTGTTTGTAACATTGCCCTGTGTTAAAAGAGCATCCAAGAAGTAATTTCAACTAGAGATGATCAAAATAAAACATCAGAAGATAGAATTCGGATTGCTAAATTCCTCTGAACTTGACAGACCTTTATAAAAAAAAATAGAAAATCTTACTTTCCAGTGTATTTTTTAGTGAATTAATATTATTGCCTCGTATTGATGCCACAAAAATGTCAACTGTAATGAAACGCTATCCAGGCCTGTCTAAACTGTCCTATAACTTTATAGGAGCTCCATTCCAGAACAAATTTTACAATAAATCTCTATCTTTACAGGCATTCACTCAGTACTTTTGCTAGATAGAAAAGGCTATTGTTTCTTCTCAGGACCTCCTAGATATACCACAGTAGAGATACATATTCTGTCAATAAGGATAGAAACAGTAAATTAGCACAATAAGCAGCTGATCCTTCAGAAAGCACTTAACCCAGAAATACACCTAACCATACCTTTCAGTGTGCAGGTAAAGCAAAGTTTAGTGAAAGAGCATCTTCTGTCCAAGACTTGGAACAGTAGGAGGGCAAACTACGCCAAAATACTCAAGTTAATGCCCACAGCTACCAATGTAGAAATGCGGGACCTAATCCTTGCCTGTCCTTATTCAAAGGAGAACTTTATTCTGGGCACCCACCTGATTGTCTCAGCCAGCTGATTGTCAAGTCAGCCTCCTGCAATACATTATTCAGATGAAGGGGAGCAGCTCTGGCAGTGAAAAACAATGAATGAAATCTCTTTCATGCTCACTTGTCTGAAATTCCATCTGATTTGAGGAAACTTTTGTCCAATTGACATATTTCAGCAGAAACAATCTGTTTCAGTGAGTTAGATTTTTTCCAATGAAGTACATATTTTATAGAATCTGATTTATGCAATGAAGATTTGCAGAATCTGACCTGTGCAATGCTTTTTCACTTCAAATATCAAAACATTTTATAAAAATGAGAGTGGGGAATCAACATTTTATTATTAGAAAGGGAAGAGTGGTGGTTTAGGAACAGAATGGTGTTTTGCCACAGTCAGACAGCAGTAGAGCTCACAGACCCACTCAGGATTCCTGCCTCCCAATTAATTGCTTCACAAGAGTTATATGAAATCTTGTGTTGCTCTCTCAATTCCTCTATTATATGAGTGGGCAAGAGGCTTTTGAAAACTTTGCAAAACCTTAAAATATATTATTGTGCAAATAACTTACCTGCCAATATCTTCTTTGGAGAGATTTAAGTTATTTTTGGCTGGGTAAAATTCAGTCTCAGAATAAAGCACCCTCTAGTATTTTGTTAGACAAAATAAACTCAGTCTTCATGTTACTTGATCTGACAAGATGCCTCCTTTGGTATGAACTTTTAAGCTGTACTAAAACAGAAAAGGGCTTTACCAGCTTTTCATTTTCCACAGATAAGGAGCATGATATGGTGAGAGGAAGTGTTTGATGTTTTTCAGTCCATTTCTGAGTCATTAACAAAATCCCCAATGCCCTGACATCTCCAATTAATATACTCATCTGTTATCTCTGCTTTGTTCAGTAACTCTGATCCATTATAAAAAGAAAACCAAGGCAAACCAGTTCCTGATTAAGTAATATTGTATTTACACAGAAGGGAGGGTGCAGGGGGGAACAAAAGGGAAACAAACAAACAGGGATGTTAGGATTACTGATTTAGTTAATTATGATCTTTAATTGTTTGTCAATGTACAGCTTCAGGCACCTTTCCAAATCAAGCTCTGGATGTGGGCAACTCTTACCAGTAGTTCTGGAGGTCCTAAAACAGCTGGAAGCCACAGTTAGGCATAATGTGGGAGAAGGTGACACCTATGCATGGAATCCCTTAGTCCTCCCATATCTCTCAGAATATATTCTTCAAAGCTGGAATCATAGAAAATAATTAGGTCTTTAAAGCTTACAGTAGTGGGGAAACAAATGAACTTTCCTCCTCTGCTGCAGCAAAGCTGAATGGGCTTCTTAGAATTTTATTAGAAGATGATTGTCTTGACCTGGGAACTTGCTTTTTGACTGCAAATTAAAACTCCAAGACCAAACCTGTCTTGAATGCTGAGGCCATGTAAAGTGAGTGAAGGAACAGTTTTGTTTGTGGTAGTTTCTCAGCTCCTAGGTCTACTTTGCTTTGCTGTCTCCTCACAGGTGGTGGCCTCAGATTACAATGGAGAATTAAAAAAAAAAAACAAACCAAAAAAAGAAACAGGAATTATAAAACTTATTAACTAAGATTTGTACAACATAAACAAGCATCAATACATTTGACAGGCTCAATAGAAGGGCATCCATTTTTGGCTTGCATTTATGAATGAATCCCTTAGCTTCTGCCTCTGAACTTTGGCCTAGTAGAAATTTAGTAGTTAATTTGAAATAGACTTTTTGTTTTTTGAAAGGGACTTTAAACACAGTCATATCTAAACTGAGAAAGCAAACCTTTCCTTGCAGTAAATAATTGCCTAAGTGATACTAAAACAAATGTATGTTTGACTTGCAATTCTTAGCCTAATACAGTATTGTTGGGAGAACTGTCAATAATATAAATAATGTAAATTACAATGAGAAAAACCTGTGCGTTATGAATCAGGTTTGGAACACAGCTAGGGAACTAATTTCACTTAATTCTGGTGATAAATACTTGAGTTCATGGTTAAGATTCACTGGCAACCAACATCAAATCAATGGTGTAATCAAGGATAAATGCAGAAGAATACAGCTCACCCATGTTTAATTTTAGCAATATGTAGAGGAGACAGAGCTTCTCATTGCTTTTTGGGGAGCAACAGGTTGGTAGGTTTACTCACTTTTTCATCAACTACGTCACTATTATCACAGTGAAATTTATCTTTGTAATGCTTTTGCGTTGCTACTTAATCTTACATGTAAAATATAAGCTTGCTGTCAAGGTTCCCTTTTCAGTCAATGGGAATAAGTTCCTCTCAACTTGGCATTTATTTTACGATAGCATGGATCTGCCTACAGAAGTTCTTCAACATACAGTTGATTTAAAATAGATGCCTGCCTTTAATGGTGTAAGGCTTTTTATCTTGTGGTAAGCTCATGTTGTCAAACTGTTTCTTCTGAGAAGAAAAGATTTTCACACCAGTACAATAATACTGAAATAATGGAGATAGATACTTTGGAGTAGAATATGAATCATTTTGTTCAAAATCAATGTTGCTTAAATTGGAGAGAAACAACATTATCTCAAATTTCAGAAGCCATGCCTTGTTCTGGTGGGATTCTTTTACCAACTTGTGAGATGTGGTAAGTGTAAATCTTATCAGGATCCCATGTGTATTTGCACATAACTTTTAATGTTCTGTACATAACAAAAAAAAGTCTCTGTTCTGGGTTGAGCAAGATACTATCACATGAGTAAGTAACTTCTCATTCCATGTCTTTCCTCCAGCTGTTACATGGGTGAGCAGTTACTTTCCTTATCTATCTTTCAATTTAGAAATGGAGCTTGTGCTCTGGCTATCTAATTAGTCCTTACAGTTGTCTCTGCTAGAGGTAGCATTTTGGCTTGAAAGCTTTGAATAGGTTGAGCTAAAACCCAGGATGAAGAGGAGGGAAACATGTCAATGTTGGGCTTTATTTTTCTTACAGTCACTGAATAATTCAGTTTGTAAGAGACCTGTGGAGGTCTCTGTTCTAAATTCCTCCTCAAAGTTAGAAAAACAAGGCTCAAAGTTAGAAGAGCTTGCTTGGGGTGATGTTAGTTAAGTTCCAAAAAATCCACATGAAAGGATAATCCAGAGCCTTTCAGGCAGTCTGGATCAGGGCTACCACCATTGTGGATTTTCTTTTCCCCTCTTGATAAGTGAAATTCCCACTGCTGCAGCTCATAGTTGCTGTCTCTTGTTCTTTCTCTGTACTCTAAAGTCTGTCTGCTTCTTTTGCTGAAAGGAATGACTGTCCAGCTCTTGTTGAAAATAAGAGTTGGTTTAACCTTTCTTTGTGCAGTTTTGACAGATCCATCTCTCTCTTGGACTTGCATCAGTATGCCAATGTGACGCTTGCATGGGTGGCCCCAAACCAGATACTAAACCAGAGGCAAACTTAACCAAGTGCCAAGTAGTAGGAATTAGAAATAATTAATTCCTTTGACCTACTACTTATGCTTTCATAAATAAAGACCAATCCTCAGCCTTCATTGCTATAAGGGATGCCTTGTTGACACATGTTCGATTTGTTGCCCATCAGCATCTGCATGACATTTTCTGCAGAACTGTTCCTTGTGCAGTCAGTGCCCTGCTAACACTATTGTATGGAGTTATTTTGTTCTTGGTGTTCTTTAACTTCCTGAAATTCCCATTTGCCCACTTTTTCAGCTTGCCAAGGTTCATTTGAACAGCAGCCTTACCCTCCAGACTACCAACAGCTCTGTCTCCCCCACCTTATGTATTATAATCTGTGACTTTGCTGAGGGCGCATTCTCTCCTGCCAAGCAGTTGTCAAAGATGATATCAAAACATATTGGCCCCTGACACCTGCAAAACAACACCACTTTTAGCTGGGCATCGTTTAGACTTCAAATGGTTGTATTGTTTGAACAGTCCAGCCAGTTTTACTTGCACTTTATAGTCAACCCATCCCAGTCCCCCATTGTTTACAGAGTCAGTTACCATGTTGTAGACAATTTTCCATTACCTGAGTGTGGAAGAAAGGAGGATGTTTTCTATTTGGAGTGTTTGCACACACAGAACCACTCTGTTTTCTGTTTACCAGATTATCAAAAGAAACACACAGCATTTTGCTGAACATGTGACAATCTCCACATGTGAGGGGCTTAATCAGGCCATTATTTATATGACAGACAGCCCAGAGCAATTCACAGTAAGTAATAAAAGGTGGCTCAGGACTGTGAAATCTAAACTCCTTTGTGAAACTGACCCAAAGAGACTTCTGAAAGCATTAGCTTGGGTCTGTCACCTATCATTAGTAACAGCTCTGCTGCTGGAGGTGAGTGAGCAAAATGGAAACCCCTCTGCCTCGGCGATCAGTAAAGATCCTCTACTACTCCCAGGGCCCTAAGCACATTTGAGTACAAGCCCTTTGTCAGTCTAAAATGTCCCCTGTAGTTTCAGCTAAAGATCTGTCTAAAAGTAGACTCTGCAATATGTCACTTTGTCGGAGATTGTTGGATTCTTATGGGGTTCAAAGCCTTGGGGGGGCAGGGGAGGGAAACATTAGTGGTACATTAAAAATGTTTATCTCTGATCACAGACTTTTAACTATCCTTCAGAGAACAAACAAACAGAAAAGCCCTGATTCTGATTGCAGCTAATTTGCTATTAAATTATTTCTTTCTTGTCATTGCTTTCGTGAGATTTAGTCAAGTTTTACACATATTTAAGTGATATCTGACCCAAGCAATCTATTAATAAAGCTGTTGAATAACTCCAAAAAGAGCATATCACAGCATGGTAAATGATCAGGGCATAATACAGCATAAACCAATTTTTAAGCCTAAAACACTCTGAAGCTTTAAAACAGGGAGATTACCTAGAGCAGTGACCTGACTCATCACTCAGTGGGAAACAAGTTACTTCCTATATGCAGGGCTGGAGATTCATTTCCTCCACGGTTTCTGGAGGGGAAAAGGAAATGCCAGGCAAATGCTTCCAGGTTATTGCTGTGCTCTGTTCAGGAAAAAAGTGCACAACCAATGCCATGTGATCAACCCACTGGAAGAAAATGGTGTGCCAGGTAATCTCAGTCTGCCTGAAAGGCTCAAGCAAGGGTGTTCATGAGTTTTGGGAGAGGGGTTTGACTCTCTTTTCTCTGATACTCCATTAGGGGAGAAAAAGACCCTGTGGCTGACAGACTTAAAAGCCTCCACCTTCCCTACCAGTCTCTAGTCCCCACTCATTGTTCTTATTTGCCTTTTCCAAAGGCCCTGTCTTATCATTTTGTTCTACTCCCCTGATACTGCACCAGCCAGGTGGATAGGAGACCTATCTGTGTGCCTGAGACAACTCCTGCCCTTCTTTGAAGAGGCTGCAAAGGCTGCTGAGCTAGTAGGGCAATTTCCTTTCTTCATACTGACTGCAAAGGCCTTCTCTAGTTCTTTCACCTGCTGACTCCACCCTTTGAAGGCTCTTGCTCAGTCACTTATTCTACAACAGATTGGGAGGGGAAAAAAGGCTTTTCAGATGATATCCCCAGTGGAGCAGGCACTAGGGGATTTTGTAATGGTACTTTGAATTTCTGTCGCCTCTCTCATCCAAGAAGCTCTGAAGGACTTTTAGATTCATTAAGCTTCCTGATCCACTAACATTATTATCCCCTCTTAGAGATAAGAGCAGTAAGTCTTAGAGCAAGCAGTGCAGACAAATGGCAGACCAGGACTGAGAATGGGGGTGTCTCGTCTCCCATTCTCCAGTAGTAACACAAGGAAACATGGGTCTGCCAAAGCCCCTTGATGTGGTGATCTATATTTTACACAGTTTTGCATAGCACTACATGATTTATTTTAATGCAATTGTTCATGTGAAAGGTGAATAGCTTTCCATGTTCAAAGGAAATATATGATATTCTTAAGGCCAAATCAATTGAATATTAAATTATATTACCAATTTCTATTTATGTTGTACATAATGATGAGGCTTTAGAATGTAAGATAATTGGATAAGTTATCTCCTTTACTATCTCTATATTTTGATATTTTAATTGCAAAATTTACAGAAAGAACACAAAGCAGGGAGGGGAAAGAGCATGGCTGTAGCTCAGTGCCAGGGACATAGCATCCTCCAGACTCCTGACAGGGATTACTCAATCATGGTAATCCATGTGTACTTAGACAGCTGTTGAAGCTTGACAAAATTGACAGTAACTACAGAAGGTCTCTTCATTATGATATACAACCGTGCATGGGTAGGAAAATGAATATTCTAGGCAGCTCATGAGGAAAGGAAAATATAAATGTCCTGCAGAGTCTTATTGTGTGAGCACACACCAACGAGCTGGAGGCTACTTGCTATTCCAAAGTCTGCCATGGATTTATAGTTTGACCTTGGGAATGACACTTCTCTGTCTCCTTTCCTACATTTTGCATTACAAGAAGAGGAGTGATTCAGAGCCAGATGAAATCATAATATGATTGAAAGCTAGAAAATAACCTATTCCCTGTCATGCCACCCAAAGAGTATACTGTCTTGGCTAGTGGAAAAGATCAGAAATAGCACAGACCTTCTCACTTATTGTGTAAGTTTATGTTGCCTGGTTTCAAATAGCAGCCTCCTCAGTTCCCAGGCACCAGCCACTTGCTGTAACAATAAATAATCAAAATGATGCATTTGCTAGGGTGAATGAAGTCTTGCACAAATAGAAATGTCAGTTCAGACTTCCAGGGAAATAGTGACTCATGAAAAGGCAGCAAGGCCATTGCTCAGGTAAAACTCACCCTTGAATCTACCCTGAAATTTTCTGAGGAAGCAGGAGAGTCTGCCTGGTCCTGCCCAGTCCTCACTAGGGTGTGATGTACAGCTCCCATACACCCAGCCTTTGCTCAGCCACTGAAGCAGGTGCTGCTGTCTGTGCAATACCACATTCTATGCATGTTCCCTTGCTCCCTGCAAATCACTTTGGGTGAGCCAACAGCCATTTCAGCCTTTCAAAGCAGCTTGTTTTTATTCCTCAAGAAAGAGTTTATAGCTGGGATTTAATAAGCCTGTAGTGCTTCATATTTTGGCAAAAAAACAGAAAAAAAAATCACATTCTGCCCAACACAAGCTATGTAAACAAGGGCAGTGATTATACATTCGAATGATGGAATGAATGTGATGATTATACAGTACGATAATAGACAGAATATTTCTGATTCAATTGGTGATTATTTGCCATAACCAGTGGAATTTTTATTTTAGTACAATGGGCTCTGACATTTTCACCCTGGAGTAATTGTGTTCACAAACTCGGTATCTCTCCAAATCTATCTCCTGGATATTCTAGCCTGATATTTTCAGGCTGTGCAGCAATTAATTTTGTGAGGCTGTAATGTGTATTTTTTTTTTTTAAAATTTAATTTTTTATATTCCCCTCACACCATTTTTCAGCACAATTGGAACTGAATTCTATTGGTATTAAAAATAGTGCAAGACAATATTTCTTACCCAAGGTTGGAAGTCTGTCTTTCATTTTCCCTAAATCACACCAATTATGGTAGCTACACATACTAAAAATGGACATGCAATAATAATACTTTTGCTTTTTTCCTGTCACTTCATGTTTACTTTTTCATCTCTCTCTTTATTTCTTCCATCTCTTTTGTTTTTGGAATATTCTCTTTTCCTTTATTCAGTCCTTACCTAAGGGAAATAAACCACCTTGTTCTACCCTCCCTGTTTTAGCTCCCACACCTCACCTTTACTCTCTGGCAATAAAATGCAAAACATCAGGCTTGCTAGGACCCTTAATACAGAGACAGACAGGACTGCCCAAAGCTTTTGATTAGAATCTTACTTCCACATCTCAGCAGAATATGGATTAATGACTATGCATTGTGGTTTTGTTGGGTTTGGGTGTGTTTTTTGTTCTGTTTTCTTTTTTTGTTTGCGTGTCGGGGGGGGGGGTGCATTTGTTGTTTGTTTTGATTTCATTATTATTATTATTATTATTTACACAAAAGAGAAATCAAAGTCTTCATTATGGCTATGTTTCTTGTACAAATCCAGTAAAGCAACTGACAGACTAAAGCAACTACTTACTATTTTTGCTGTCATTAGACCTGGAAGGAGTTGAGGAAACTGTACAAGAAATTACCAGAATGTCTAAAGCACATTAATTATTCAGAATTCATATTGCAGTGAAGAATAACTCTCTGCTGATGCTGTTGTATTGTCTGAAGTATTTAAAACTACATAGGACAAACCAATAGTCTTCTACCACATTGTCCAGGTAACTAATATTAAAGATCAGGAGGACTTCCCACCAAAGAATTTCTCTCACTAGCTAGTCACTACCTTAATCTTGCTGTAGGTCAGAGACCTTGTATGACCTGAAGCAACTCTCCTTTTTCTCAGGACTTTTCCTGCTGTGTTTTACACCCATCATAATTCTCTCTGTGGCCTCTGTGATTGCTTTTTGTTGTTGTTGTTGTGTTTTGTTTTGTTCTTCCTTTCCATACTAACAGGTGGACTGCTAAAGTATATTATCTCTAGTATCTATAAGAAAGCAATATGGCCAGGACCCAGCACAAATGACTTCAGTTTCTTAACACTTCATTGTTTCTTTCCTTTTTAGTATAGACAAATGTTAGGGTATGGAATAGATGAGGAAGCTGCATCAATCTGTCTGTCTTTGTCCACACACAAAATTCATAGCTATTGTGTGTACAAGTTCCAGCTTTTGTGGTAGGAATATTTAGACCACAAATGTAGATTCATACATTTGTGGTCTAAAAAGTAAAAAATCTGGAGTTTAACGGATGTACACTGGTACTGTGAATTTAGTTTGATGCTTCTGGAGTATATCTGCCTTAAAGTCTGCTAATGAATGAGGAGTTATTCCTTCCAATGAAGAAAGTATTAGTGCTGCTTTCTACAGATGAGAAAAGTAATGGTTAACATAAGCATTCACGAAGTATAGTCTCACAAGTATAACATTATTCTGTTTTATTGTCCAGAGAAACCTAGCATGGGTTTTCAGGGTGAGTCTTTTAGGGAGTTTCTATCTTCCTTTTGACAAAGGGAAGAGAATAGGATATAGAGTAACCTAAGATAACATTTCTTTTCCTGGCTCTGTTCCTAGATTTCCAGGATGACAATTGACAGGATGCACTCAGAAGCTAATGTTAATTAAGGAAAGCAAACAGAAAGACAGTGTTATCAAATGTGGGTGAACAATATGGTGTTCTTCCCACAAGAATTTTGTGAAAACTGAAAAAATTGGTTTAAGGAAAACTTGGAAACACAGAACTTTAACTTAGGTTTGTTTGGGTTTTTTAGGTTACAATACACCCAAAAAGTTTTTTAGGTTACAAAAAATTAACATGGAACTATTAAAATATTTCCTTAAATTTATATTTTGCATGGTCAATATCGTCTTATGATTATTATAAATTTTGAATTACTAAAGTGGACTTTGCATTCCTCCTTCAGAAAAGAATCCAAAAGCTTTCTAACAAAAAGACTATGTGTGACTTTTTTCCTTCCTGTCTCTGTTATAACTTGAGGACAAGTCAGGGTCAGGAGAGGTCCATAAGATTGGGTTAGCTCCACTGTGTGGCTAAATCCGTTTATTCATCTGTACATCTCAGAGGATTTATGTATGTCACTTAATTCAACTATTAGAAGCAAAGCTGTTAAAAATAAGTATTACTCAGTGATAGAATGTGCTGATGTGTGTATTACTTGTTCTTCTACTGGCTGATTTGCTACAAGATAATAGCATATTATTCCTATCAGCTGCTAATTAGCTGCTAATTAATAGATTGATAGACTCTGAAGCCAGGAGGGACGATTAGCTCATTTAGTATGACCACAGCAGTTTTAACACATTTCACCCCGTGCTACCAGAACTTGTGACAGGCTGTTAAAGCCAATCTTTGGCAGCAGCAACCACATACTGAAGTAATTTAGGAAAGGAAAACCTGGTTCTTTTACAGTTATTCCAGTATTTTACCGCCATCAGTTTAAGGCATTTAGACCTTGATTTTCACTGAATGTGTTTTCAGCTCTTAGTTGTTCTTCACCAGAACAAAAAGCTTTTTATTACTCGGTATTTTCTTCTCAGAAAATTGCTCACTGTAAACAAGGTACTTCTCCAACATGCATTTTACAAACTGAATAGACTGTTACCATTGATTGGTTACCCACAAGATTTCTCATTCTTCTCTGAAATTATTTCATACACTCTCTTCACAATCTTATTAACATTTTTAAAGAGCAGAGATGCTAGAACATATGGAAGGTTTTACTAGGTCCAGGATTGAAACCAATCCTTATGCACCCATCCCACAGAAATGTCATCTGGATATTATCTTTAAGTCTTTAGAGGTGATATCAGAGATTACCACACTGCCAGGTGCTTTGCCACTCTCTACCCATTATTCAATCTATTAAGCAATATCTACATTTGAAAGGCTTTTTGAAACACAAAGAAAGGTGGTATACCCTGCACTTTGGATGGCTTTATTTTTTTCAGGAAAACATGCAGATAATCGTTCTTCTGTGCTGTCTCAAACAAAGGGAGAGTATCTTCAGTTTTAGCCTGTGACTAAGAAGTGATAAAAGAGGAGGCACAATTCCCCTGGAAGCAGACTGACATAAGCTCAGCACAGTAACCCTGGCTCCCCTGGTTCTTGCTCAAAAGCACTTGATTTGGCCCTGTATTTTCATATGCTTTCATTGTATTTTCCAACAAAGGTCACATTTTCATTTTTTACAAAAGTAGCTCTGAGGAGACCCTAAGTGATTTCCCTTTCTTATTTCATGTTCTCATCGCTTCTCACACCAAACCCTCCTTCCACTGGTTTATTTTATCTATGTATGTATAATTTCTGGAAGTGTTTTAGGTTCACATATGGCAAGTTTATACATTATTATATATTTGATTTTATGTAGACTTGTGAGATTATAAAGAATGAGGTGGAAAAGTAAATTGGTTTATAGCTTCATTCTAACCACTATTGTTTTCTTAATGTCCTCTTATCATGTGGATGGAGGTAATACAAAAGGTATTTATCTGTTTTGTGTACTACCGCCTCATGTGACAGATGTCTTAATATCACCATTTGGGTGAAGTAAAACACTGTACGGGGAATGCAGTGCCAGAATTCCATAGCCAGGTACGAAAAAAGGTACATTCAGCAATACGCAATAGGCAGGATGACTACATGCTTTTAAAGTTTTAGTGAGCTGATCTCCTAACCCACATAGACACTGCATGATCTAAAAAATCCCCAGACATCAGCTCCGTATATTAAGGGAATTTTCATCACAGAATAAATTAACCAGAAAGCTAAACCACTGAATGTTTCATTATAGCTCCTTCACAGCTTCTCAGTTCCCCATTTAAATTTTCCTCAGCCATGAAGGAACTCCTCCCTCTTCGCAAAATACAATGAAATATCTATCAGTAATTTAACAAATCCCATACATCTTCCTTGAAGAAGAAATACATACTCTAGAATATCCAGATACACAGGGTTAGCATATTCACATGCTTTAATGTAGCTTGGTTTGGTTTCTTCAGACTCTGTCCTTGCTGTATAAATATAATTCTTCTGTCTTCTGGACCAATCTCATAAACTGAAGTGCATGTAATCTAAAAGATATCTGTTAATTCTGGGAGTACAAAAGCTTTAAAATAGACACTTGTTGAGTAAAGAGTTGTACATGTACACCTACCTTGTATGGTGATCTTAGCTGACAGAATTTGAACAAGATTGACTGTCAGTACTATGGGTTCTGACCATTGGAACTAAACAGCTGGTTTCCTTTGAGCCCATATGGGTTAGCCTCAGCTATCTATTTCTATTGTTCAAAATAGAAACAATATTGTGCTGAAGACATTACTAGGGATAGCAAAACATAAAAAATTAATTGCATCGTGTGCAATCATTACCAGTCTAAAGAGGCAGGAGCATCTGCCAGTCCACTGGGTATTTTACTAAGCCATAGGATTCATTTCTTGTCCCAGTCTCAGACAACAAATCCCCATATTCCTATTTTCTAAGACACAGTGGTGCAGTGATTCTCTGACTTCATGCCAGGAGCTAATAGAAAAGCCAGAAAATGTATTTAAATCTTTTGTACCCAGCTAAATTACTTAATAAAAAGTACTTCTTGCTGGTTAGTGGACACCTAAGAACAGTCCTGAGGATGTACAGTACATAAAGAAACTCCTAAGTGATGCAAATTGCCCCATACACCTGGACTGTCTGATCCAGCCTCCTATCCAGTTGAAGGAGAGGACATGGATCTAATTAGGGAAAATTGGGTCTATTATTTACTGATGTTCCTTCTGTGAGCTATATTTTTAATTGTTTTTTCCCCAGTATTTTAGACATACTTCCATCATCCTTGCCTCTTTTCATGATAAAAAAAAAAAATCCATTACTGGAGCATAACAACCCAATAGTTCCCATGTTAGTTAAAAAGACTAACTGCGGCTAACTGCAGTTACCTCTGCTTAAACAGGAAGCTGGGTTACAGACCTCCAAATATCCCTTGCAACTGAAATTATTCTGTGATTTATACTACAGTATTTAACTTTTCTTTCTCTACTTGCCCTATCTGTTCTGTCATTTCAGGTCCCAAGTAAAGGTTTGCTGTAGTTTTCTCTGCTTATACACATACTGTGAAAATACTCACATATAATTTGCCATATGACATGCTGACTCAAAATTGTCCAATGCATCAATGCTGGACTAAATGTCTGCTTGCTTTTCCAAATCTGTTCAATGCAATGCCTACCTAGGAAAAGTGCTCTTAGCTGCCATGCTCAACAGATAACAACAGCACGATTGTGAATTAAGCTGCTGTTGTAAAAGAATGAATCTATGAATTTTTTTTCAGTGAACCAAAGTGGATTTTTATATTGGTTGCCTAATGAAGCAGGGTTTATATGATCACTCTTAGGAGATGAATTGTCATTCTACTTGACCATCCTCTCTAATAATTTTTTTAAATTAATTCATCAACTACAATGAGATGAGACAAAAGGTCAAATGATAGAGGTCTCAAAGATGAAATTACCACAAGTATTATGAAACCTGATAGCTCAGAAAGTATCCTCAGCTGAGGAAGGGATGCCATATGATTTTGCATTTCACTAGAAACCAGAAAATATATTTAGGAGAGAACTGTGGGAGTCCCAGCCATAGAGAAAATGATACCAGAGAATGTAACCACAAGACAAATCCACCAGGAGATCCTCCTTTCAAATTCTCTTGCACACTGCACAGCTCATTTTAAAAAGCTGGGCTAAGGATCCATTGCTGTACATTGTATAGCTGGTGTTGATAATTCTCATGTGTTGTGATTATAGAAGTAACACAAGTTCTGCCAGTGAAACATTATAGTGTGTTATATGATTGTACAGTCCTTATAGGAAAGGAAGAGAGAACCTTTTATTGATTAATCTTCTAAAGATACAAATCAGTAACAAGTACAGATATGGTAAAATTTGATTTTTAGCTCAGAACCTTTGTGTTCCTCCTCTCAGTATTGGTGACCCTCCTCCCCACAGCAGGTCTCAACTTTGATTTCCATAAAACCCACAATGTTACAGACTGGAGTGTGTAATTGTACTGGAAAACAAGAAATTACATAGGCAATAGCTGCTGCCATTTGAATATAGTAGCATCCAGAATTAATTTCAGCAAATCCTATTTCTGAGAAAATGATTCCTATTGTCAGAAACAAACTTTTTTCTTTTAGCTTAGCAAATCCTGACTCTGTCAGTGAAAAAACTTTAAAAAGTATATATGCATACAAATACAAATAGATAAATATATACATATTAACAATTTATTCTCTGCTATGAGTAGGAAATAACAAATGTGGATACAGGGGAAAGGTACTAAATTGTTTTTATTGCATTTCTTTTAAATATACAGTATGCCAGTTCAGCTCCCAGAGGCATTAAGGGAAAGAGCCCAAAAGTAACATACACAATTCAAGCACAAATAAAAGCAAATTCAACACTCACAAACACCTCTCAGTAACTTGACTTCTATTTCGAAGTCAGGGCTGTGTCTAGGGAACCTAATATTTTAAAATGAATTTGTAGGCTTCTTATATTTCTCTGTTTCTGGGTATAGTATCTCAGGATTTATTTTATTTTATTTTATTTTTTTGACAGCCAGAAGAAGAGTTTTGTAATTATTTGTTGTTAGATACTGCACAGAAAAGAAATACCAAAGGAAAATGTGGGAAATGGTGAAGAGAATGGAGAAAATAAAAGAAAACCTATTATGGCTGCAAGGCTCAGTAACAATAATTAAGGATCATATTGCTGACTATATTGCAGAATTGTCATTGGTTTTTTGTACTGAATGTTTATGGCATGTACTCTTCCTCTATTACTCTAGGGAAACACTAAATCTATTTAAGTAACACTAAAAAAAAAGGGTAGAAAAAGGTATTTCTGAGTAGATTTCTCAGATGGCCTAAAAAAGGCTCATTATTTCCCACCAAAGCCAAAAACAACTTCCCACACTCTACCACACACATGGAACAGGCCCTATGGAATGTCCCAAAATTATTAGGATTAATAGCAGAAGATCGGATCTTTTAAATACTCTGTAAAAATAGCTGGTTGTTCTGTAGGTCTTGCGCTGGCCTGGCTTTGAAAGAAAATATCAGCTTTATCAAAAAGGTGTCCTTCCACAGTAGCCTGGAATAACCTTAAGTCTGCTCCAAAAGGCATCTCCTGGCACTTGCTCTACTGCTGAGGCCTCTGGGTTGTCATTTCCTGGTGTAGATTAGCAAGTAGATTGTGTGCTGGTTTGTATATAATAGTGCACAAAATAGATGGATCAAACTTTGAAAAAAGAAATAGAGAGAGACATGTACGTTAGTGGAAATGGGGACAAAATGCAGGATTTCAATAGTAAACTGAATGCAGGATTTCAATAGTAAACTGAAACCAGACAAACCTGATTTCTTTCTGTGATTTTTAATAAGAAAACTGGTTTGGGGTTTTGTAGATACAGGATACATTGTGGCTGTAATGTGGCTGTAATATATCTGTACCTGTGAAAAGGACTTGATGCCCTCCCAGAACAAATAAACTCCTTTTTACCTTAGAAAGGAAGACTTGTAGTTTAATTTTTTTTAATGGATTTCAAAGCTGTAATGTGAATATGTATGGATGTGGCACATAGGAAAGCTATCACACTGGAGAGAGGCTAGGAATAAAATCCCTAAATGATTAATCTTTTTTGTGCTGTCTTTGACAACCTGGGCACAAAGTCATGCCACATCTGATGCCAGAAGCAGTCAGTTATGGTGGAGATACAGTGGGAAATGCCAAGTCAGGGACAGAAATGCATTCATTTTCTGTCTAGGACTGAACATGTGCAGTTTTTCCATGCATGTCCTCCTGACTTAGGGTAGGAAGAGCTGTAACAGACTAGAGGGAAGGGAAAAGAGAAGGAAATGGAAACTGTTGGTATGGGCATTTATTCCATTACATGCTTGAGGCTTTATTGTATACATTCTGATGGAGACATTGCTGCAAAGGCAGTGTCTTGCCTGTTTAAAAAGGAGTGGCTGAAAAGAGATTCAAATCAACCACTGACTAATCCAGTAACCTTATACTAATAATTTACTTTTTGTCTTGGCATCCAGGTACTTATATGACCTTAGGCAAATTAAGGAATTGCTCTGTAAAGTTCCTCATCTACTAAATGAGGATTAAAGTACTTCCTGCCTTAGTAGTGGTTGTTGTGGGGAAAAACACATTAAAGTTTACAAGACCTTCAGCTATTATTTTAAAAGAGTTCATGTGGGCATCATTCTTCTGGAAGCTGCCACTGGATTTAATGGAAATTGATGACTTGCAGTGAAAGATTTAGTGGTTATTAAATATATGTAAACACTTAATAGGTTATATGGTTTGATTTTAAATGTTTTTTTCTGGAAAATTCAGTTTATTATTTGATTTTTGTTTTCCTACCTGCAAGTTCAGATATTATATTGCTTAAACACCCTTCAATCTCTAGTGTTCTGACACTCAAGACAAAAAATCTAGTGCTGATAAAATATACCTTATCCATGCAGTAGAGTAATCCTGTTTGCCCAGTTTAAATATGAATCATGCTAAATGACACAGCTATGCACAGTATGCAGTTACAAGGTTGACACTGCGTCATGCCTACTGCCATAATGGGTGCCACCCACACTCACCATTAAACTCAGTTTTAAATACTTCTGCTCGCTCAAAAGCTGGTGACCTGTGAGCTCAGCACTCTCCTGAATTTAATACTAAAAAATAACTACTGGGTGACTGTTAAAAGGCCACAAACAATAAGTGGAATTGGGAAGGAATGGGAAGAAGAAAAGGAGAGGAAAACATCTCAGATTCCTTTTTCATTTAAAATGCAGTGTTTGGAGAAAATGTCGTTTACTGCAGATAAAAATGCAGTGTGTTGCTGAGCAGGTGTAAGTAATTTTGTCTAATTACTACAAGTGAGTTTCCCATGTATGTGAACTAGCTGGGAATACTGAATGCTGAAATCACTTAAGGAGAAGGTGGATTTGGAAAAGGTGGAAAGGAATGCCTTTAATAGCTGATCACAGTGAGCAGTCTGGGGTTACAGGAACACTAAAAGGGTCTTAGGCAGTTTCAGAAAAAGAAGTTTCTGCAGCAGGATGTTGGAAAAAGGCTTTAAGAGACACCTGGTTTTGTAAATCTTTAAGTAAGAGAAATCCATTAGAACCAGGAGAGGCACTGCAAGTCCCGTGATCACCAACATTTCCTATAAGGAGCCAAAGCTTGCTCTTATTATAATAGACTATTTAGGATGCATCAAAAGTCAGCTCTATGGTGTTCAATGACAACTAAATTTATTGAAAAAATAAAAGAAGAAAAAATATTTGGAGTAATTTGGTTTTGTGGAGCTGAGCTAAAGACATGACAAAAGGCTTTGTTGAGTTCTAGTCAGTCTGCACAGATTCAGCAATGGAGGAAAGCTCTATAAAGAAGGCCAGAAGAAAGAGAGTCTGGGCTGTTTATGATCCTACTGTTCATACCAGCAAGAACAAGTCACACAATCTCCCTCTGACTTCATATTTTACTCCACAGAAGATAAACTTCTAACCTAGATCAATTAGACTGTGGACAATGCAGCTCTGCACAAGCCAGTTAGAAGCTTCTCAGTAGCGGAGACAACATCAAATTATGCTGCCAACACATTTAAGAGGCTGGGCCCAGACTGCTACAGGAAAGGGAAATAAAATGCAAGAAACAAAATTAGGGTAGATAGCTAATGAGAGAGTAATGGAAAATCACGCTTAATTGATTAATTAATATTTGCTGCTCCTGTCAGCAAGATATAGGCAATTGGGGGATGCAACTTCTGTTGCTGGAATGGGTCACTTCTGTGTTTCTTAGCAGAAGTTGCCACCCCACAGACTTCAGTACTTCCCTTGACGCTAGCAGCAGCCAACATGGCTTTCCAGGGCTTTGGCAGGGAGGTAGTAGCAACTTGGCTGTTCTTAGACAACCCAGGTAGATGGCTACATACTTTTCCAAAATAAGGGTTGTTATACCAGACACAGACACAGATTAATCTAGTATGGTTCTCTTCAGGCTCTTCACCAGGTTTAAACATAAGTTCATTAATATTATGGCAATTATCATTCGTATGCTTTAGCTTTTGGGAGGCTAATCTAGAACACAAGGGACCAAAAATGTGTGGCAATTAAACAGGAAGCTGGTAACATTTAAACCAAGAAGTTAGGTAATTCTGACTTTTTCCTGAAGAGCACAGCAGCTATACACCCATTTGTTCACTATCCTGCTCTCTTTGGCTTTCTCCTCTAGGGCACTATAGTTGATTGTCAACCCTTTAGTGCTACTGAAACATCCAGGAAATAGCATCTGCCTTGCTAAAACCAGTTAATCGTCCACTTCATTCATGGGCTTATTAATGCTTTGATGCTATATGTGGTTTAGTAACGCACTCTGTCCTGGCTGAGATGCCCATCACCTTCTCCTGTAGCCACAATGCCTGTGGATGGAAGGCCTTGGGAGCACAAGACTTGCCCAATTTGCCTGACATTTTGTCATTCAGAGGGTGATATATGATTCCAAAAGGTCAAGGACAAAAGCATGTTGCTACAGGTGAGTAGACATTATCTCATCCGTGTGATGCAGTGCTGTCAGCAGCACTAGAGGTACGTGTTGAGCAGAGGGGTATCTAAGTTACAATCTAGTTTATCTCAGCTAAGACAGGTGATGCATTGTTCTTTCAACAACAGCACGGTGGGACTCATCCTTCATGCACTGCAGTACCTTAGAATCATTTCAGTGGCTTATGGCACCTAGTAGAAAGTCAAGATTTGCTGGGGGGAAACAGGAATCAGCCTGGAAAACAGTTTGGTTTTATAAGGGAGGGGGGAATGAGGCAGGGGAAGAAATTATAAACATGACAAATGTGCTGTGCATTGCAGATTTAGGACATGGTCATGTCAGTGTGTTTTAGAAAGCCACTGGTCCCTAGCTAGAAGCTGAATTTTCCCCTTCACCCAAAGCACAATATCTGATCAAGTGTGCATGCTCAGCTCCTCACACTGCAGAGTAATCCAGGATAGATTACAGCATCTGTTTTACTCTGTTGCTGTAGACTAACAGCCATATGCACACTGGCAGCTTTTCTTTCCCCCTGCAAAACCACTGATATTGGAAGTGCTCTGTTACCATAGCACATGGTTGCTTGACCTTGCCTTCTGCATACATACCAAGCCCTGTTCAGAAGGACCCTAAACACTCTGAAAACTTTATCGTGGGCCTGATGGTATCTCATAGCAAAAGATATGAGCATGGACCTGCCACCACATTGCAGTTATGCTAGATGTACTCTTCTGTTCCTTTTTTAATGCCAAAACCATCAGCAATGTGACGGTACTGAGAAGGTGGCCTTGGAATACTCTGGAAAGCAGCTTGTTCTGAAATAGGTGACCTGGCCTATGTAATGGCATGCAGTGTTGCTACATCAGGTTAGGAGGACCTGAAGAAAGAAGGATCTAGACACATATAGACACACAGTTCCCTATAGACACAGCAAGGGAAACAACAAAGCAGTTAAGGAGTATTTGAACTTGGGCTATCAGAAAACAAGCGCTCTCTCCCCTCCAGGTTCTTCCTATATGGCCATAAGACCATACGTATCATCAGCATTTCCTATTACCCAATAGGTCATGCTAGCTCATTGCCTAATCAAAAAGAGAAGATAGAAACAGATGTTGATCCTCATCAGGATCAATTTCAGCTTTGAGTTATATAAAACCATGTGAGATCATAATTGGTCCTAAAGTGAAGCAGGAGTAGTATCTCAGTTCCAGAGAGCTGGAGAGAGAGAAAGAGATCTCCCAGGGTAGCAGAAATGCCAGTGTACAAGCTGGGGAGAAGTTTATCACAGAATTTAAATCTGTGCATCAGTTCATGGAATGTCAGTGATGGGGTTGTTACAGGGTTAATAGGATCTGTGGTGACTGGGAACATCATCACTACAGAAAATACTGTACAGGTGGCCTGTGCCATCTGATGACATCCAGAGTAAAATGTAAGAAGTACCCTGAAATTTGCTACTTTGTGAAAAACTCTGCTTTCTGGCAGTGGAAACAGCAGTCAGGCCTTGTGCAAGAGGGCTCTGCAAGCTTTCTTACTCCTGCCCTTACACTTCAGTGAAGGATTATGTGCTTTTTCCCCGGCTTCTTTTTACCTCCCCTTCATTGCAGTGAGTTATCAGGATCACTACAATTTCATGACAGTTGTACCCAGGGGCTTCAGACCAAGGTGATGCTCCATTGCATTATGGCTTCCTTCTGACCTGGGAAAAAGGCAGTTCTCTGTTTGGTGCATATAGCAGAGGTCCCTGCCAGACAAAGGACTAATCAAAACTTGGAGGAAAAGTACTTGCACCTTAATTTGATAATGATGCACAGAGATGTGAACTCGCCTCCCAAGATCTCAGAGAAACTTATGGCAGAGATATGAAGTGGCTGCAGACTCACCAAGTACCAGATCTGACCTTTGATAAAAATCTTTCTTACAAAGCTGTAGCAATAGGTCAACCTAAGTGAAAGATCTGGAAGATCGTGAAATCAGCCCATGAAGAAAGCAGATGTTTTGGGGGTAAATTTGGCTATGTATTAGGTAATAGAGTTTTTTGTCTTCTTTACACAGCATCTCAGACTTAAACCTTCAAATAGGCTCACCTTACCCTATTCACATTAAGAAGAATATAGCATTCCCTTCCTTTGGAGCTCTTCCCCCACTCTCAGGGAAGCAGCTGCCTTCACTGAATTCCCTTTTCCCCCTCTTAAGCAGGAAGTCTTTTAAACCTTTTAGCTGGGAATTAAATCTCATTGCTTCTACCACTCAAGGCACTTTCCCATTAGAAGCACATAATTGCATTAGCTAGAAGGACAAATTGTCCTACTGGATCTTTAAAGGAGCCGTATACTCCATCACAGGTATGATCCATGCTGACCATATGCAGTAGCGTGGATCCCCCTCAGGCAGTGAGATACACAATGCAGTTGGATTCCTGTCATCAATGGTGGCTTGGCTTGCTTAGCATCCAGAGAAATGCCAGACCCACTTCTTTTCCTGTGCCTGACTCCTGCAACCTCCCCTCTCCCACATCCCAGGGTTGCTAAGCAACCTCCTTCGAACAGCAGTGGAGTGAGCAAGAGCTGTCAAATTTGTAATTTTTTTGTCTTAAAGTAGCAATGTCTCCTATGTAACTAAACAGTTATAATCAGGTATTAATTGTTAGTTGAACATTACAATTACGCCCAATCTTCCATCCTCTCCCCATTCTGTCAGTTGGAATTCTGCATAATTTCAGAGGACCCAGGAAATGGTTGCACCTGAACAAGTGAAATGGAATAAAGTTTGAAGCCAGCTCTGTTTTTCACCTTTGCAGCAGGTCTGGAAGTGAGGGCACCAGCAGGCTCTCCCACACTGTTGAATTTAGCATCTGACAAACTGCAGGTAATTGAAGCTGGTTATGCTCAGGGGCTTGTATTTGCCAAAGGCAGGGGAATTATATGTCTTTAAAAATAAAACAATGTAAATGTAATGATTGGCATGGCTAGCCTGTGCCTGCTATGGTTCTTATGGACTGATCTTATGAGGTAGCAGAAATAACTACAGCAGGGGCAAAACAGCAGTGACATCTGAAGTTACTTAGCATGAAGTAGTGTCTCCTCCACACACACTACATTCATACACGTATATACAAGGAAATCAAAGTCAAACACACATACAAGATGGTACTGAGACGTACATTCAGATTTAAGTTTGCCTGTTTGAATAGTGGATCTGAGCTGGGAGAAAACAACCACCCATATCCCCTTCATCCAAACTAGTGATCAAGACTCTAACTCTTGCCTGATTCCTGGACTTTATCTGGCTCTGGAGTGTTATGGAGGTTTTCTAAATCGTATATAAAGGGACATCATAGGTAAGATTTATAATAGTATGTAATTGAGTCATGAATCCAGATTTAACATGCAACATAGATGTATCCCATGTATCACAGCGAGTTAAACAGAAAAATGAAGATCATTGTGAGGGTGTATGATTCCCACCTTAATTGGTAATTTATTAATTTGTAATGCTCTCATCACCCTAAGATGGAGACTATATCCCACACTTCAGAGAAAGGTGAAAGACATTAAGAAATTAGGTTGTTGTTGTGAAACTAATCTAAGGAAAATATCTTTCCTGGATTCAAATCTCTTGATTTGTGTAATTGGGTTCTGAGGTGTCTACTATTTAGACAATATGGGCTGCAGAACCAGTGACTTCTGCTGCTTCTGATTGAGATAAAATGCCATGGTAGTCTCTTCAGCTCTGTCTCTTTAGACTATTGTCTCTTCAGGACTTTCCTGACCACGTCTGGTATTTCAGCAAGTTGCTTGGCCTGGTGATTCATGAGGTAGCCCTGTGGACAGACGGCATGAAGCACAACCTTAGGCTTGGCAAGCTGAACCTATGGCCAGAGGCTTTCAGAGAAAGAGGCATAGTGTTGACGCGGGAGTCACGGACAACGCAGGGACGATCAATGTGATCAAGCAATTGCCAAAGTTTATTGAATCCACACTGGGTTATATACCATTCTTGTTCTTCCAGATTGCATCATAACCTTGGATACAGCAATTTCATTGGCTAACATT
>WTXV02055366.1:0-16019 GCA_009823435.2 Nymphicus hollandicus | reverse complement strand
AAGGCCAGGCTGGACAGAGCCTTGGGTGATATGGTTTAGTGTGAGGTGTCCCTGCCCATGGCAGGGGGGTTTGAACTAGATGATCTTAAGGTCCTTTCCAACCTTAAGTGTTCTATGATTCTGTGATTCTATGTTTGTTTTGATGTATGATGCATCTTCATGTTATGATCTGATTTTTGCTAGGGACAAAAATGGGACTGTAACTATGTTCTGTCATACAAGCAAAAGCTTAGTAAACTACTCTATTCAGTCACCTCTTAACATTTTAATATACACTGGAACAGGTTGCCCAGAGAAGTTGTGGATGCCCCATCCCTGGAAATGTTCAGTGCCAGGTAGGATGGGGCTTTGAGCAACCTGCTCTAGTAGAAGTGTCTGCCCATGGCAGGGAGGTTGGAACTAGGTGATCTTTAAGATCCCTTGCAACAAACCATTCTATGATTCTGTGATCTAGGAGTCCTACAGCTATGACAAAGAAGATTTTTAAATTACATTACCATGATTTATTTTCATTATTGTGGATTTCCGATTGTTGTTCTCAGGTTTAGTTTGGCAATCAAGATCTGAATTAGTATTTAAGCTTTTTCTTCTCCAAAACATTATAGCTATGTTTTACACGTTTATCTTAACTGGCTATTGTAAACCTGGTTTTGAAATAAGTTCAATTAAAAAAATATATACGTTTTGAAGATATAATTAATTCCAAAATAAGAAGTAAGATTGAGGTGGATTCCTTTGATTGACTTTTGCACTTTATAACCCATTATATGAGTAGGGAATAACCTGCATAGTAGATAACAATTATTTTCTGAAGACTCCTTTTAGCAAATTAACATGAAATTCAAGAAATAGTTTAGCTTTTATAGATCTTCTCTTTAAGCGCCTTATCTTTTCTATTAGAATTATCATGTAACTTTTAGGGAACAGTGTCCTTTGTGTCTTTTATTAAAACCCATAATCTTTTATGTATGTTGCAATGGGTAGATTGTAAACACTTGAGCAAACTCTGTACCTGAAATGGAATGTATCACTACCATGGTATCAATCCACCTAACTTAAACTGATTTTTAAAAACTGTGGCGATGATTCATATTCACCTACATGATCCCTTTTTTCATATCTTCTTCTAAGAATGCAAGGCTGCTGCTCTATAAGTAAAAAGTAAGATGGTAAATGTAGCTTATCTTGACTTTATATTGCTCTTCCCTTCAGATGAAACATCCATCTGGATGATTAGTTTCTTGCAAACTATAGTTCCAGAGTCTAATCTTTAAATCAGAATCATAGGATCTTGAAACTTTTATTATGGGGAAAGATCTTAATTTCCTCTCTCCTCCCCTAATATTTTGCTTTCAAGGATTCTCAGCGAGTCTTTTTGGTACTCACCTCTTTAAATGTGTTAGACTTCTGGTGTGGGTTTTAAGTGTTTATTATTAAAAATGTATACTTGTCTGCTTTTTTTGCATTATAGGCATTTTAATTTTTTAAGAGGTCCCTCCATTTAGCTCACAGAACAGTGGAGTGGCAGAATCTTTTATTTTTTTTTATTTTTTTTTCTTAAAAAGAATGGTATCTTATCCCAGCATTCTATTTTCTGTCTCCTTATATGTGGACTCACTCATAATTTCCTTCAGGTAAATATTAAACTGTTTCACCAAGAAGAACATTTTTAACATTGCCCAAAGATTTTCTGATAAAGATGGTACTTTTCTGAAGCTGTGAGTTGTGTGTAGTTGTTTAGTAATGATACCTAATATCATTGTGTAAACTCTTGTGAGTACAGCTAGCTTGAAGGACTGCGTGCAGCCTTAACAAAACCAAGTTAATCCTCAGTGGCTGGTAACACTGTGCACCTGTAACCACGTAATAGCACAGGTGCATCCTCTTTGCATGATCACTAACTTTCTCTCAGAGACTGATAATATTTGTTTTATCACACAGGCCTCCAGTGATGCTGCCTCTACCTCTCCAGAGATGCAATATACACCTCTGCCTTCAGGATCTAGAGACCTCACCAATCACAGAGGTATGAGCTAAGCTTTATATTGGAGAGAACTGCTGCAGGGTGGTAAGCTTTGTTGTAAGGTGTTCTGTGTATTAGTGACTGCTGTACTGACACCTTGCAGAGAGCACTGTGCCTTTCAAGCACTAGATGAGAAAACCATACCTGTCAAGACTACGGATTTTAACTCATATTAAATAGGATTTAAAGGTAGTCTATTGGGAAAGCAAATAAACCTATGGATAATAACATTCAGTGATATTTGTGTGTGTGTGGGAAAAAAAAAATGTAAAGAGCTTAGAGTACTTAAGTATTGCTAAGTAGATGATTGCATGCAGCAATAGTAATTTTGAGAGAATTTGTAAACTTTCTAGTATTTGTAAAGAGAGAGTTTTTTGGCAGTTTAACAATGTAGGTCTATAATTTTGAAATGTTAACCCGTTTTTGTTACAATAAAGAAAGGTTCTTCTCTGTTTTTCAGCATTAAAGGCAGATCAGTGTTCAATTTCCTTTTTAACCAATCCTTAGAACTTAAAAAGCACCTTGGGCAAATTCTCAAATTCTTTCTGCATACCTATGGGGCAAAAGGTTCAGGGAACAGGTGAAAAACTGAAGCAGTCAGGAAGGGTGCATTCCAAGCTCTTTCATCTGTATTCTAAAAAAGAGGAATTCATAAACCTGGCAGCATTTTTCAGCTTACAGCCAGAGCAACAATGTTGATATTTATTTCTCACATTACACCTTGATTCCCTGTTGATCATGGAAACCATTTGTGTAGAGGCACATTTTGAATAGGATACCATAATCAAAGTCAGCCTTACATTTAGGAATTGATGGTAGCTTAGTTTTAGTGTGTGCTGAAATTCTGCAGCACTGAAGAAGATTGAGGCAGTATTAGTAGAATGTCTTATGACTTGAAACTTTCTGAAAGAATCTGGCAGGCAATGCAGCTGAACAGAGACCTGTGATTCAAGTGGGAAGGATGAGGAAAGCAACTGATTAGGCTTTAATTTGTTGCAGCCTATATCACTGTCATTGTGCCAGGGCTAAAGATGGGTGTGAAGCTATGTCCTGGTCTTGGTGTAAATTGATATGGTGTACTGGAAATAGGATGCCCTGGAAGTGCTATAGTGCATTGTGTCCTGACACTGAGCTCATGTAGTAACTGGAACTTTTTGAAGAGAAAGGACGAATCCAAAATCCTGGATTTTAAAATAACTGCACCCCACTGCCCCCTAATTTCCAAGATGTGTGTTGTGGCTTTGAGTTTCAGGTAAGCTTATAAATAATAAGTAGAATGACGGAATGTTGTCAATGCTTATGTTTTATAAAGACACTTTAAAAGCTAGGTATCCCCAGATTTGTTTATTTAGATGATGGTGAATTAAAAGTGGGGCTGATTTTGGGATCTAACATTGTGAAAGAAACGCCAGTAACATTAAACATCAAAAGGTTTGTGGCTGCATTGTCGATTGACTTATCTTGGAATAAAGCAATTATGTGGCTCTAGTAGGCATTGCAGACATGTCTGTATGGGTGTCCATTTAGAGTGGGAGCTTACCAGTTTCTAAGTACCATGGTCTTCACTAGGGTTTGGGAACGCCTGCTCTCTTATTATGAAAGGGGAAAATTATATTCCCCAGATTATCAACTTTTTACCTTTCGCTGTTCACATAATTCTCTAATACTTCTGTCTTTATTTTTATCAGAAATATTCTGCTGTGCATGCTACACATGCTGAAAGTTTCCTAGATGATTAAGCACAGATATAAATAAAGTAAATGAAGAAGAGTGTCATCCAAAAAAAATTGGCCCTAAAAGATACATTATTATCATGATCCACTAAGTTTTTATATATATTTGTAAAACATATTCACAAAATAATTAAGAAAGCTTTCCAAAATCCCAGGTCTTTTAAGAAAAGCTTGGAACAACCTGCTGGCAGGGCCCATTACCTCAGTCAACTTCTTTTATACAAAGCAAAATCTCTGCGTTCACAAGCCTATAAAAGATTAATTGGAGTCAATAGACAAATCTCCAAGAAAAGAATGAAATACTTAAACATGCTATTTTACTGAAGTTCTGAATATTTTCTATTTTTTTTCTTCACCGAATGCTTTCAGTGTTGTAAAATATGATTGAATCAGCTGTTGCATATGTAAATACTGGCAGTTTTCAATGCAAACTGGAAAGGATGCTGTAAGTTTATGAGTGCTCTTATTTGTCCCTGGAGAAACTTGTTTACCAGAATCTGAAAGTCTGGCAAGTGGTTTGGTACAGCTACAAATAGATTTGGGGTGGGATTAGGAGGGAAAGCTTGAACAAGCTAAATGTGTTTGAATGGTAGTTTTACCTGGACAGTTTCTCACACTATTTAGCAATGAATTTTGCAGGGAGAGCAAAAGCATGTGATTCTGTATGCATCGCACCATGCATCTTATAGCTTTCATGTTCATGCATGCAGTGTATTATTTCCAGATAGGATCTGGTCTTTTGGTGTTGACTCTGTATTTTTTGCACAGACAATATTCAGGAATTGCAAAAATATCTTTGTCACTTTCAGAACCCACAGAAACAGCATATGACAGTGTGGCATCAGTGTGGAATGTATGGAATAATCAGTGTAAATATTATATCAAGTGTTATAATGCTTGAGACACATGAAGAAAGAAATAAATATTGGATACACATTTTTAAACTTTAGAAAATTTTTAGCAATTTTGGGAAACTTTGGGGTTTTTTTTTCTTTTTTTGTTTGTTTGGGGTTTTTTTTCCCCCCATTAAATTACTTTGGTTAGACCCACTTTTCTAAGCTGGACCTTTACTCAGTCCCACTGTTCATGTTTTTTAGCAGAAAATGTATTGGCTTTCTATGCAGATTTAGGGAACCTGACAGTAATATGATGTGATACTTTATGAGATCTAATTGCTGTCCCATTAGGCAGGCCTTCCAAAGTAGTAATTTTGTAGCTAGCTTTACTTCTGTTCTATTCCAAAACAATGATCTCAAATTCCTAAGGGTCTTTCTTTGGTCTTTGTTAAACTAGCGTTTGGTATTTAATTTCGTATGGTTTTAGACACCAGTGATTTACTTGTGTGAAATTTATACAATTATCTTGCCCAGATAAAACAATTCAGTTGTATGACAAGAAGATTTGTCTTTTAAGGTGCTACATTTATTTTTTTAATTCCATTGCTTGTAATGTTCTAGTTTTCAAATTTTCTGCAGAAACAAAATAAAATGGCCCCACCATTCTTTCTGCTACTCTGGATTTACCTTTAAGGAATAAAATATCTGTTACTTACTGTTGATTTAAAATGGAAATGGCCATGCTCCCAATACACAGAAGTGACTAAATGTAGTGTATTTTTAAGTAGTTTTTATGAATGGCATAGGTACCCTTCTGTTCCTTATTGACAATTTATTAACTGGGTACATATAAAATCTTTAAATAGAGCTTTCAATTCTTAACATAGATGAATTAGGTGGGGAGAAGAAACTTTAAAATAGTAATAATGTAATTATAAGGAAAATTTGGTTCATGGGTGGAAAAAGGCTTCCCACCCTCCACCCCCCTCAAGTTGTAGATTCCTTTTTTATAATGGCATATTTGGTAAGAAAGTTACTTTGTTATGTCTAAGCATTCAAACTCTAATTGCCTTCTGAAAAGAACAGCACTTTCCAGTTGGTGTGGAAAATAATAGTTTATCATTCTGTCTTTTGATTTAGTAATATTACTTCTCATGACTATCATGAAAATCTGTTTTTCCCATATAAAAAACCAAAAGTTCTGGATGCCCTTTCTATAAACATATATTTTGTAACATTGTCTATTACCTGATTTACTTGAAAATCGATTCATTTGCCAAAGCCATTTGGTTTCCAGTAACTTTTTACAAATGATTCCTTTTCTTGTGCTTTTGTTTCTGGGAACAACCAGTGGTAAGTCTGCCCCATAGCTTACTGGTAAAAGGAAGAAGAAGCAGTTTCCATTAAAAAATAAGCCTGTATTTATGTAAGTAGTTTTTAGAGACTTAGCTTGAATTTATGCCAAGGTTTAATAGTTCCAATCTATTTTGGCTTGTAAGAATTTCCTGAACAAATCCACTGTCCTGTTTTGGTGTCTATTCAGTTAATTATCCAAGTGTTCTGGTATGCATAGAGGTTACATTTTTTCGGTTTATATTTGAATGATGAGTGCCCAAATGAAAAGTTATTTATTCTAGTAGTATGTTTCAGTCAACTGACAGGCACATTTTCTTATTCTCTGTAACAGTCTAATCTGAGTTTGAAAGTCATAAACTGCATTCAGAAATAATGCCTAGAAATCCAAGAACAGAATATTTTTAAGCTTCCTGTTAACCCTCAGAAGGCAATTTTATAAAGCATTTTTGATCAAGGGAAATGAGAGGTTCCTTCTGCTCTCAGTTCCTGTTTAGCAGGACTGTGTTGAAGATATGATTTGGAATGAAGATCTTTCCAAACTTTGGCATTGCTAAGCAAGCAAAAGCATGCAGGCATATAATCTGTTCGAGACACCTAAACTTTATCTGTCTCATTTTTTCCCTGTTATCATTATACTGTGCTGTTGTAATCCAAGTGTTTGGCATATTAAATTTTCAGTAATGGCTGGTATGACTATAAAGAATGCATTCTGATTAATTTTTAGAGTCTAGCATACATAACTAGCTACTAGCTTTATAGGAGTTGACATATGCACTAGGGCAAGACAGAAGTGTAATTTAGGGTGCATGACAGGCATTTAGCCATTTAGTTGTGCTGGAATTGACAATCCAATAGATGCCAAAGAAGACTGACTACTTTCAAGATTTGGTGTTGTAGGAAAGAGGTAGAAGTTTGGAGAGCCAAAAGGAGTAATATGATTGATGTGATGTGTAAGAGCACCAAACTATTCTCTAGGGATTTATCTGTTCTGCGTCAATTTGTTCAGTCTGCTCATACGTTAGAAATAACTATTCTCAGGTCCAAGTGGAACTAATAATGTCTATTATTTTTCAAGAATCTGGTCTAGAGTTTTTTACTTCCTGAAGTAAAATTATAACCTTGACATACACGTTTTAATAAGAAACGTTAATACACAAAGTTCTTATTTTTTAAGGCTTTCAACTTGTTACATATGCATTCTGGAAAGTCATATTGTCTTTAAATCAGAGACATAAAAAGAAAATAGGGTTTGCATAAAACTTACTTCCAGAATGGTATGTATCCTGTTTCTATTATCATTGCAGTCTTCTCTGTTTTTAGTGACACAGTTGTTAGGTACTCATTGTGTTTGTGAGCCAGAGGCTTCTTTAGAGTTTGAAATTAGTTGCTGGGAAAGTTGCAAAGCAATTTATGTAGTGACTTATCATAACTAGTTAGTTTTCTTAGTGTGAACTGCACTTCATGCTTATCAATTGATTTTTCTGTATATCTGCATAAAGTAGCTCATTGTATGCTGTCCAAAAAGAGAACAATAATAGTAAAAAACCTGTGGGTAGTACTCTATCATTCATTAAATCTTTGGAATCTTAAACTATTTTTATAACAAAAGATGTCTATGTATGTATATAAGAAGTATTTGCTTTAACTTGTCTAATAACTAAGAATAGAATGAATAAGAGAACTTCAGGCAGTATATGGAAGTTTTGTATCAGGCAGAGATGCTGTGAATAGTGAGAAATTTTCTTTGTTGGTTTACATGAGGTGTCCTTTGAAAATACCATAGATTTTAAGCTGCATAATGTTATGGTGAGTAATGCATACCTCTTAGGCCAGGATCTTCTGACCATAAGATGAATAACCTTAAAAAAATGAACAAATAAAGTTCTCAGTAGCGTGGAAAAGACAAGATCATATTTTCCAGGGGCAGGAACAGTCAGAAATAAGCTGTGACATTTTCTATTAATGCCAGAAAATATGTCCCAACATTGAGTTGTGTTATGCTCGTCACTTAGTCTCGAGGGGAGTGGGTGGAAATCCTCTTCTTTTGGCAATCTGGGAGAAGGCTAAAATAAGGAGTCTGTTATGAAGGAAAAAAGAAAAGAAGAAAAATCTCATTTGGTTTGCCTGTATGAAATGAAAAATTGAGATCTAGTGCCTCGCTTAGTTTTTCACTTTGGGAAATGGACATTATGGAAGCACAGGAGACATGGGAGAAGCATAGAAAGGGAAGTGATGGTAAAGATGAGTGCCAGCATGAGAGAAAACTTGGTTAAGAAAAGATTTTGTCTTAGTTTCCCTTAGTTAAAGGGATTGCAAAGAGAAACTCTGTCAATGGTGGATTGGAGTTCTTGCAGACTGGAGGTGTGAGAACATAATGTTGGATGTTTAAAGAACTCTGTTATGACCAGTTTCTGGTGCATCTAAGAGAAAAGCAGGCTTTTCTCATAGCTACTGTTAGATAGCCCCTGGTTGTGCCTGTAGACCTGACAAACCTTACGCTTGGAGATGAGATGAACAGTACTGACTTATATCTCTTACTTCAGTGGTGCAGCTAATTTCATACCTTTAACTGTGATTTTTCCCGTCAAGCAGCAGTCTAGTTTACTGCCTCCTTAGTTTTGCCGATATGGTTCCTTTGTGGGGAGAATAGAAGAGATGAGTGAGCAACATACATGGGGAGAAATGCTAGAAAGTATGTTTTCTGAGAGAGGCTTACTGCTGTGAAATGCTTCCATATGATGACAGAAGCCCACCTGTACTGGTATTTGCCTTGAATCTGAAAATGCATTAGACATCTATCCTGCTTTTGTGAATTGAAACACAGTCAGAAATTCTGCATTTTGAAGGAATCAAGATGTCTAGTACACATTTGCAAGATTCAGTCTGCTCTCAGACATGGAGTGGTTTCATTACTGGGCAGTAATGAAAGATTAAGGAGGTTATTGGGTAGCACCTCTCTCCTAAGCCCTAATCTGGTTGTTTACTGGAATAGAAACATCACCAATAGCTGTGGTCTTCTCTGGACCAGTTTACCTCAATTGCTCAGTAGTCATAGCTTCTGTCAGCTCCTGCATGTTTCTCTGTAAAGCACAAAGACTTTCCCAAATGTGGAATAAATTGTGGTTGGATTTGAGTGTGACCTTGACTAATATGGTTCAAGAGATACATTTTCTGGGTCATTGGATTCATGTTCTTGTCAGTTACAGGGTCAAGAATTTCTTGTCTGTGTATACAAGGAATGTTGGATTTGGATCGGGATACTGTAGATTATTAAAACTTCAGCATAAAAATGTACTGTTATCTAGTGTATTGCAATGATGAGAGCAAATCATCATGTGAAACTGGGGTGGGGTGAATGAGTTGGGGATGATATAGATAATGGCTTTCAGTTTTGTGCAAAGTCTTTCTTGATGGTCAGAAAAGGTAAGATTTGGTTTTAAATGGCAACATATTTTAATTTATAAGCCTTTGCTGCGTTCTGTGGTTTGAAAGTGAACCCAAGGGATGTGACCAAGCTGAACAGAAGTAAGCTATAGGGGAATCGCTTCCTGAAGTGCTAAGTCTCTGTGGGAATAAAGTATGTTTCTTTGCAGCAAGACCTTAAAAGACAAAAAGAGAGTAATTAAGTGGTTAATCTAATTTAGATTAATTTTTTATTAAACATCTAAGGAGCTGGGCAAACAATTCCCATTCTGCATCTAACGGGAATTAGGAATCTAAGGCTCAGGCAGCCTTTCAAAATTGTCAAATTTTTTTTCCCGAATATTATAGACTTTCATTTTTCCACAGCGCACATTCCCTAATCTGACTGATGAAGACCTGACTGTTTTCCATATTTTTGTCACCATTCCCATAATTTCTGAGGTTTTCATTACAACTTTTCCCCATATTTGCCAAAACTAACCTAGCAGCTTGGGCCTCAGTCACCCATACAAGTGTCACATCAGCAGGAATATGATTAATGAGGAAAAAACTGTAACTTCATATTTTTGGGTAGACTAGAAAGTGTCTGATGTTTCACAACATAGCTCATTTTGTCATGCTGGCAATAAGAAACCATGAGAATGCTCAAGCTCCAAGCAGCATGACTAGAAAGTGGCAGAAAAACATAGAAAACATTGGCTTCTATAAGTGGAAACTTGGGATCCAAAACCATAAACCCATCTAAAATCTTCTTTAGATATGTAGGAGAACTAATGATGCAATGAGTCTGCAACTGGCAATAAAAAAAAAATATTCTAGTAAATTTGCCACTTGGCCTTATAATCTTTAACAAGAAAGAACTCCAGTCATGAGCCACAATATTATAGCACTTCCAGAGAAACTGGGTTCAAAGCATACATAGTGCTGTGCAAATGCAGTCTCCTGAGAAATCCTCATGTTTAGTTAGCACTCCAGCCTAGCCTGTTTTTGCAGGAGTCCTCCAATTTTATCATTCAGGCATTTTTATAGCCTCATTGGAACAAATAAACAAACATCTGGAATCATGTGGTATATTTAATTAAAAACTTTTTGTTTGGCCAGAAATAGTAAAATCATGAAAAATTGCCTGTCTCCAAGCTCAGAAAGGCCAAGTGATGAAGCTGTTGGCTACAGACAGTTTTACAATGTATTGAAATTCATAGATACGCACACCTGCTACAAGGCCTCCCCCTTTATTTTGATTCATAACCATTAATGACTGTTTAGTGCACAGATTGTAACCCTTGTTTAAATGGGAATTTGCTGGTTTTAATAACATATAGACATGTTGCTGTATTCCATACAGCCTGTTCTGTTCTATAGTACACAGACTGGATAAACCTTTATACTGTTGGTTAAAAAAAAAAAAAAAATCCTTATGGTACCTGTGCTATTAGAATAATCTGTCATATGAAAACATGTTTTCATTCCAGAGGGAGTAAATATCTGCCCCATGCTGAGTTTATTTCAAATGTTGGAAATGTGAAAGATGGTGTTTTGTCATTAAAATTAGAGTATATAATGAAAATGTAAATTTTTGTTTTTTCATTTAATGCATTTTTTTTTAGGAAAATTTCAGGAGATTCCTGATGCTTTTGCAGGTGAAACTGCTTACTGTCATCTGAAATATTAATGTATCAATACATTGTACAGACCAGGATTATTATTTATGAAAACTACTTGGCCTAATGAACAGCTACCATTTTGGGTGAACAAATATAGGCCTTTGAATATATGGGGCATAGAATCTTATTTTTAGTTTGTACATCTCAGTTTCTAAATAGCTGAGCCCTCTTTTTTAAAAAGAATAATATTATATACAAGCAGAAAGTATTACTGCATCCAGATATTGTTCACAATTCTTCCTATTGCTTATGGGTAAAATCATCTGGACATCCCATTTTGAGCTGCATTTCTCTAAGGATTTAGACTATTTAGCAGGACAGGATGCTTATGTGACCTAGGCTGTTGTCCTGTGGTTAGTGTTACTGAGCTGAGAGAAGAGGACATGTGTCATCAGAAACAGAGCACCAATTCCCACATAGTGAATACTTGTAAAAGCCTACTTTAAAACTGGGGAGGGGGAGATATTTCCTGCACAGACAGAAGCGAAGCCGTCTGTGTAACAGTGACTAAACTATTTTATATCCTTATGTGTTGGTTTTTTATAGTGTGCACATCTTGCTATAACATGTACATTTCTTACAAACTCTGAATGGCCAAAAAGATGCGATGTATTTTGCATTGCTTTGTTCAGTGTGTGTGCTGTGCTAGGAGTGGGTGAAGGTTCCTGTCTTTATTTTGCCTTTGGGAAAGAAAGGGGTATCTTTATATGATTTCATTCCATTTTCTTATGCAAGAAGAGAAAGCTGTCAACGTTTTATAGGATATGAATGTCTGTATTCATGATCTAATGATGTTTGCTGATCAAAGTTCCTTTCAGAGGCCTGAAAGCAAGTATTAAATAGGTTGACAACTTCCCCTTTTTTCCTGTTTTATGATATTTTTGTGGTCTGTCTGTAGCCTCAGTGCTAGAAAAGGAAATGATAGGAAGTACCATGACATCCTCCATTAGCTTTGTATGCCTTTAGGCAGAGAGATCACACCTGGGGAGAAGGAGAGGAGACAAGTAAACAATAAGTATAAACAAGTGAAATTGTTTTGTGTCCCTTACCAGAGGATGGCTGATCCCTTTTCTGTTGATATTCATTGTGTTGCCTTTTACAGTTCAAGAGATTTTGAAAGTCATTCCTATTTATACAGGATGAAATTCTTTTACTGCATGATTGACAACATTGGTATGTTTTGCAAGACCCTTTTAAGAAAGCTTGTCTATGACTCTAAAGTGCCTAGTAAACCTAGACAACCACCTGAAAGACCCCCCACCTGTGGCTGCATAAAACTGAAATGAAGAACGGAAAATAACCCTTTGAGTATGCACCTTCCCCCCTACTGAGAGCAAAATGCAATGCAGTGCAATTTTAGTACTTGTGTGCCACTGGGGAAAATAGACTCCTAAAATCACATAGTGAAGCACTGGAAAAATTCAGTGAATTTGTACTAAGCACTGTGTTATAAAACCTAAAGAACTGTAGGCTTTGCTTCTCAAGTGAAACAGATTTGTATTGCAGTTCCGTTAGAATGCCTACCAAATGTAATGATGATATTTAGCACAGTAGGCTGACAAAATGTGAGGCTAGTGAATAAGAGTCCTTCCACAGGAAAGCTATACAGAGGGGAATGCAAGCAACATTTGTGATGTCTACTTAAAGACCAAGACAGACTTCAATCCCTGAATTTGTTTTGTTATACTTCTGCTCGGTGTTGGGTCACATACAGAGAGGTGGAAAAAGCACATGGCCCAAGTTAGCTCTTTCAAAACCATTTGTAGTAGTAGAAACAGCTTCTCACAATTAATAGAGTTCTAAATTAAGGTTCATGTCTTGTCTGAGTGAAGTTAGGATATGTGTGAATCAAAATCACAGCCAAACCAAAATGCTAAGATGCTTAATTTCCCTGCAGTAGCTTAGCTTCCTTACCACCAGCTTCTACATTAGTGGCATCTCTAGTAGCTTTATCACTGTATTTAGTCAGAAATATGCTTAGAAAAACTGCATCTGTACTATCTCTACCTTTTCCTCAAAGGAGGGAGGCAACTCCCAGATGGTATTTTTGCTGAACTGTGAGTGGGAGCAGCCTGTCTTGTCAGTCATTTTGTTCCATTAAATAAAAGGAACAGGCTCAATGGGAATAATCCCTTGGGCTGTGATGGAAGATCCAGAATCTATCTTAAGGCAAAAAGATTGGCAAACCCTGCCCCCCAGATCAACCAAATGCACCCCACAGACCCTCCCAAACTCACCCAGTTAATTAAGTTGGCAGATTGTCTCCTTTTTCTTAAAGGCAATGAATGATAAATTTCATGAGGGGAAAAAAGAGAGCAACTTTATAATAAATAGATTAAATGTAAGCTATTAGATCATTCAGAAGCAATTTGGTGCTGTCCCATTACTAATGTAAAGTACATGATGTGTCAAGAAAAAGAAATACCAGGTGAAATTACAGTAAGGTAAAAAGAATATATGTAGACATCCACTCAACTGCTAATTATGGATGTAAAGTTTGCATCTGCCCTGTAATCTGATGCTAGATAACAATGACAGTAGAAATGTGGAGGATATCTGAAGGAGTCCCTCTCCTGTTAATCATCACTCTGCTTTCTTTTCACTTTTGTTCCAGTCTGTCATTATGGAAAGTAATCCCTTTTCCAAGGTGAGCTTAATAAAAAAGTGAAAGAGAAGCTGTCAGATAAATTATTTTTTTTGTGTTGAAAAATCTGTTTGCAATAAAGTAGTATAATGGTTTGATTCAGTGGTCCCACAAATGGGCAGAATTGAAACATCAAGCGATGGTACAAAGGAGCAAGGGATTGAAATATTGTTAATATCTGTAAATGCTCTTATTCTGCCAACCCTTATGTACTTTTTTTTTCTGCTGTCTGCATGTTTAGGGAAGATAGCTGTTCAGATATGGGTGAACTAGTTAAAAGAGTTTTCAAGACTTTTAAATACCATTTATTTGGGAGATACAGGAAACAACACTCAGGCAGAAAAAGTTCCCATGAGAAGCTAAAATATGAATTGCAGTTTGGTAAAGAAAAAATGCAAAGTGCAGGTATGTTCTCCAGAATACAAAGAAAACTTGAAAGAGTTCTAGTGGTCACTTGTTCACTTTCTGTGGCTGATATAGTAGCTAGAAATGTACTGAGTGGGAGATCCATGTAAAAAAAGTCACACGGAGGAATATACTTGTAACTGTGTAATTGTAATTGTCCTTCCTGCATAGAGACAGTATTTTCCTGAGAGATTAAAATTTAAAATCATTCTTTGTCAACACACCTCCTAAAGAAGCTACACTGTTTCACCAGGAAGTTAAATCTTACTCTGTCATTCTTTTTTTGCCTATCACTAGCAGAAAACTGAAGCATTAATACTACTTCTGTGAAGTTCTTGAGGTTGTTCAGGATTTTTTTTCTTGTGTATGTCAGAGACAGAATTTAGAGCTAGTCTGCAGAAATTTTAGAAGGTGCCAGTTTCTAAATTAGCTTAGTGTGCACTACTTCAATCCCATTAGGCAGTTTGGGAAGGCAAAGAGTGTCTGATTCATAAAATGAAGTCTTGACATTAAGGAACCCAGTATTGAAATCCATATAACTATTTTGGTTGATGTTACAGAACTTGAAATCTAGACAGAATTATTGTGATAACACTGAATTTTAACTGGTTCCTTCTTCAGAAAGTACTTTTAAATAAATAAAGTTGTATTAGCAATTTCTAATAATCTTGGTTTGTGAAGTTCAAACTCACTTTTCATTCTGAGTATTTTTAAGTATGGTCATGGAGTGAAGAGTGAACTGTAAAGTGAAAACCAAAATATGGATGGTTGAGCTAACATTTATATTTTTTTAAGTAAAAGAACTAATGCATTCCTTGTCTTAAGTTTTTACTTGTTTTGTTACTGTTTTTTCTTTCAGTGATTTGGAAGGTTTTTAACTCCCAGACCAAACTATTTAATACCAGCTAGTATGTTTTATAGATTTTGATATAATGTTGTTTTGTGTTGGTTTTTGTTTGTTTTTATCGGTTGTTTGTTTATTTTTCACAAATGTGATTATATAATTTCCTAACAAACCAAAGACATAAAGATATGAGTTTTGGGATTTTTTTTCTTGTTGATTTGCAGATTTCCGAATCTTAATACAAGCTTAATTTTGTAAATTTAATACAAAAGATTTTTCCATCAGCCTAGGGAATGTTTTCTGTAGGTTAGAAGTATTGTGCTGGGAGCAAATAAATTAGTACAAAAGGGGAATCTCTAGGCAGTTTCTCCCTCTGGCTGTAGTTACACCTGCACAAATTATGGGGAGAAAATCCATACATATGCTAGGCATCTCTGTGCTTTAAAATAACTACATGAAGGTGTTTTGGCCATGCAGATATGGCTAGATATATGATGAGGCTTTTCAGATTTTCAGCCAAGTCTTCACTTGTTCAGTAATTAAATGTTGAGGGAGCAGGGAAATAGAATACATATACACGTAGAGGTTATGATGTTATATGGAGTGAGTTACTGTTGCATTGATACACTCTCTAAATTCATTCCAAATCAATTGCTGATTGTACTAGTAAATTAAAATATTTGAGGATGAGAGGTGCTATGTATGCATACATGTAATATGCTCTCTGTATTCACAGAATCATAGAATGGTTAGGGTTGGAAATGACCTTAAGATCACGTAGTTCCAACCCCCCTGCCCATTCCTCACACTAGACCATGTCACACAAGGCTCTCTCCAGCCTGGCCTAGAACACTGCCATGGATGGAGCATTTACCACTTCTTTGGGCAACCTGTTCCAGTGCATCAACACCTCACAGTAAAGAGCTTCTTCCTTTTATCTGACCTGAACTTCCCCTGTTTAAGTTTAAACCCATTTTGCCTTGTCCTATTGCTATGGTTCCTGATGAAGAGTTACTCTCTGGCATCCTTGTAGGCCCCCTTCAGATACTGGAAGGCTGCTATGAGGTCTCCACGCAGCCTTCTCTTCTCCA
>WTXV02055365.1:0-17504 GCA_009823435.2 Nymphicus hollandicus | reverse complement strand
AAAACACAGTTGGGTGATAATTCTGTGATTCGAAACCAAGCCCATATTATCTCCCAAACACAGATAGTCCTTCATTATGTGTAGCAGCTTGCAAACCTTGAGGAGGGAATCAGGCAATGGAAGTGGTTGGTTGTCCATAGAAATAATGACATTTTCACCAGGCAGAAGTTAGGTGGATCATTTGAAGTCTGCTTAATTTCTTAAAGAACATTCAAAACTGTGTTTTATTATGTTTCTTTTTCCTGGAAGAAAGTGGGCATCACAAAATGTTTGTAGACCTTTGGCTTTCCAAGACCAGAAGGGTTTGTATTCCTGCAACAGTGACTCAGATGTTGGGTTTTCTACAGTAGATAGTGTGATTTGTTGAGTTTTTTGAATTCTGACTGAATGCTACAGGAAGATTGAGTTTGGGCATCTTTTACTTGTTTTTATGCAAGTAAATGGTTAATGCTGCTCTTCTAGCCAAAGCACTGCCTTCACCAGTGGGTTTGCTGGCTGCCATGTAATATTTGTTCACCACTCTTAAGGGCAAGGTTGGCAACATTTCAGTGGTGGTGTGTGTCCTGTACTTGTGAAATACCTTTGTTATCTTTCTGGATAAAATGAGCTATGTAAATTGTACAACAATAATCTTGTGGCTGAGTTTTGTCTGTCTCAGTGTTCTCCAAATGAGAGGTGTGCATGCCAAGGCACTTTGAGAACATCACAGCCACTGCAACTATGTCAATCTCATCCTAGGACCATGTGAACAAATTGAATCTACTGGCAATAGAGAGGTCAGGTTGTGGTTCAGAAAGTGTTTCTGAAAAGAAGAAAGATAGCCATCGTGTTCAGGAGCCCAAACCAGAAAAGGAATACGTGTATAGACTGAAAAATTGCAAATAAGTACCTTAGGTTCCAAGGTTCCCCAGTGCTGGAACAAAACGTGTGTTTGTGGAAGGTCATTAGCATCCCTCAGACCCAAATGCCAATACACAGACAATGTGACTTCCATAGTCTGAATTTTCTCTTTAGGCTTAGTGTCACAGTGGGAAATGCTGTATTATGATTTATACTAGCCATAGACATTTCCTCCTGGTTCAGCTAAACCCATGAAAGTAACTTATTCTGATAATTATGAACATTGTACAAATTTCATTCAAATATTTTTGGCAGGTCAGATACATCAAAATATGAGTGTAAAGCTACTTTTTATTGATTCCAGAATTAGACTTTAATGTTTAATCTCTGGTTTTCAAAGAAAGACAGAAATATTTCAGTAGTTTTTTTCTTTTTTCCTTTGGAGAGGAAATGGAAAATATGGATTGAGATATGTCTTAAGTTAATTGCACTTACAGGAATGAGATATCTAATTACTGCCCTATTCCCTGCTGAGATTTAAGAAATCAGTATATAGTAAGTTGTCCAGACATCTCTGAATAGACATTGTGTTCCTTCTCATTTTTGAGACTGATAAGCACAGATGAACTTTGTATGATGACTGTGTTCATTGTATGGCTTTTTTAAGAGATAAACTACTTAGTAAAATTTTGCAATAGGAAAGAAAACTTTAAACTGTTTGCAAGCATTTATAAGATTTAATGTTGGCTAATTTGCTTTTTGATTACACTTATATTAGTCATGCAAGTTACTGTACAGTTACCATCCTGCAAGAAATTCATGCTTTCAGTAAACTCAAGTTACCAGAACTCAGCTCTGAAAGATCTTTAGAAGTCCAGTCATTGGAATTCTCTTAATTTCCAAAGTACTATAGGTACTAAATCATTAACAAAATATATTATCTATGCATAAATGAATCAAAAGCTAGGTGAATAGGTCTTATCTGAGGCAAATTAGATTTTACCTCCTTATTCCAAGGTAAAGATATTCCAAGGGTAGACACACAATCTACCACCTTTATTCACTGCGTTAGTCAGTAGGTCCATTGAAGCCAACTGATCAACTACTGGGAGAAAAGTTGCACAAGAAGTGATTAGAGGAACAAATCACTGAGGACTGGGCTTCATGTTTAGGGTCGGATGATGCTCTAGCATCAGTGACAACGGCAAGGCATGTTATATTAAAAAAACCAAAGTACTATTAAAAAACCCAAAGTACTAAATTAGATTGGCTGTACAGGTGTCCATCTCTGTGTTCATTTACCTCTTGCACATCTAAATGCATCTTTTCCATGCATGTTGCCAGTCTGAATTGTGCATCTACTTTAAAGTACCTAGCCTCAGTGGCTGTTTCTCTGTTTCTTGAATATTTGGCCTTCAAGATAGACACAAAGCATTTGGTTAAATTAGTAGTTAATTTAACTGCTTGAGCTAAGGTTATGAACTGACTGACAGTTCTTAGCAAAAAAAACCAAACCCTTAACATTTTTCTTATTACTTCAATATTACAAAGTAACTGCCTGATAAAATGTGTGTTTAAAAAACTATGCTTGTTTTACTACTACAGCATGTAAAATAAATTTCCTGCTAAAAATCTGTGGAGGACTACACATCTTCACACTAGGTACCATCAGTAATGTCTTACTTCAGTTAGCCAGGCTATATGAAAGTAACTTAAAATTTAAGTGCAATTTTGTCTACATTGCAAATTTTTCCTGCCATTACAATGTCTGTCTATTACAGTTCATTGAGATAAGATACAGATGATAGGTGTCAAATTCTTCCATAGCAGCTAAACAAAATGTTTGTAGAGGAGAACTTATCTTTGAGCAAGCTACTAAACTTCTCTTTGCCTCTGTTATCCAGCTGCATAAGTATATGTAACACTGTGTATATATGCAAAGTGTATCTTGTATGTGTATACATAACACATGCACCCCAGCCACTTATGAAATGGTAATTTTTGAAGCATATGTATTTATTTTCTTGGACATGTTTTGTTGAGCGAATGGGTACCTACATTACAGGAAAGTTGAAAGATTTGCCTCTCAAAAAGTCAATGAAAGACTGAATAATCAAAGCCAGGCCATTTGAATCCTCATGAGCTTACCTTAGCCATGCTATCATCCGTCTTCCTAAATATACAGTTTCTCATTAACTATAGGCAGGCCACATGGCTGCTTTCCAAATATGCCTTTTCCTCACAGGGGGGCCCAGGCAGTGGCAGTTTGCCAGTCCTCTATGGAAAAGCTGATACACAAGATCTGTTCATGACCCCTCTGTTCTGTGGCAACAGTCCTTTAATTGGGAGGAAGGAAACGGGGCATCCTCTTTGAGCTGGTGACTTGCCAGAATTATCCAGGGCCACGTGAACCCGAGTACAAAGTATTTTTTTCCTCCTTCTTGGCAGTAGCGAAGTGAGATGCACATAATAACCAATTATCAATCTCTGCATGGGGAGATGCTCCATGCTTCCAATCTCAGCAGTGCTGCTTTGCAGAGATTGGGGGTGTTGCTGCTGTGCCTACTGGTGGCCTTTAGCTTGGGATGAGGTTCCTGGCCCATGATTAGCTGCATATTTTTCTAGCTGTGGTACTGTTTAGAAGAAGGGAGGAGTGCCCAAGGGGCATGAACTCCAAAAAGGTGAGGAGAAGAGTAAGTTAATTATTTCTGAAGGGCTGTGAGGTGAATGGCCTGGGACCTCTGCCTAGATTAAAGAGACGTAGCAGTAAAAGATTAATGGTGTAGGTCCAGACTGTTTATCCAGTATGGCTGGATATTGCGTACAGTAGATGAAAAACTGTATAATAGAGGAAAGACAGCTTGTGATTAAGGCACTGAACCCAAAGTATCTTGTCAAAGCCTAGTTTCAATGGAAGATATCTGCAGTGTTTCTTAAATACCATTTTCTTTCTTAGTTACACCTATATCTATACTTCCTTTGCAATCTTTATTTGTTGGTTTCTGCTGTGGTCAGTAACCTCCATTGGAAGATATTTGTCAGCAGAGCCTTACTGATAAAAATCAGTACTTTCTGTGTACAGCTTAGTACCTCAGTATACCCTAAAGCAGCTTAATCAAAAAATTGTACAAAAAGTGGCAAAAGTCTCTGATACAGTTTTAGGATTCTGTTTGAACATTGTCATTCACAAACCTCTATTCCTAGCTCAGTTATGGTCTCAAAACATTACTGTAAATTGACATAATGATTGTTTTACAATGGTGTACAACTGTTACCATTTTTTTCTTGTTTCTTAATAAATAAAGTTAATGGGAAAAATACTTAAAAAAACCCCCAACAAAATACAACTATTCTTCTACAGTTTGCATTTCCAACTGTTTCTCTTTTTATTTGGTTGGGAAAATAAGCCACAATGGATATGATATAAGGGCTTTAGACATTTGCCTAACAGTGAATATAACAAGGGCAGTGATATTGCTTGCCCTCTGATCGGCTTTGTTTTCTTCCCAAGTGCAGATTGTAATATCATCACTCTTCAAACATACTTCTGTTTGGCACCCCAGAGAGAGAGAGACATGGGATGGTACTGCAGGAAACATTGGAAAAATGTTTATACTTTGGGAGTTTAGGAAAATATCAAGTCCAGTAATACAGTGATCAGTGTTCAGATGTGTAGAAAATAGCAGCAGAAAAAAGACAGTAGGTTTTGTGATGCTAATTCAACACTTTGAAGTCACTTGGACTGAAGTTTTCCATTTGTGTAAGTGCTTGAAGAATGCAGTTTTATGTGAGTGTTGTTAGATATGACTTATCTGTGATTTTTAAGAGATTTAAATCTGGCATGACAGCTAAAGAGAGCTGTATGTGCTATTGAAAGATACTGTAAGTACTCAGGTTTGAAGACTTGACAGTGCTGTCGCATGGCAAGAAGTAATTTCACAATAACAGGTGTAATTCCCCAGCCTAGAAGTGACACAGATTTTCTGTTGCTTTACTGTTCAGTTTTGGCAGGAACATGCATTCTGCTCAGCATATACTGTAGATGGCAGTAAGGGTATGCTAGAAAAGGGTGCATGGGCTAGAATAATTAAATTAAAGAATGTGTGTAAACCCTACGGATGGTTTCAGGTTTTGCATCTAAGCTATCTATTTATAGCAGCAATAATACTTACCAGAAAGGACTGGTTATTTTTTATCACTTCTGGTAAAGACCAGGCCAACTTTTTCTTTCAGTTGTGTTTAGTTCTGTCTGATTATTTTTTTATTAGTGTTTGTTAAAAAACAAGATAATCTCTGCAGTTTATCATGGCAGATGTGAAACATGACAATGTGTGGATTCACAGGCAGTTCAGACGCTCTCTCCATTCCCTGGCATGGGTTGTTAAATTCATTGTGAGTGACACTGATAGTCCCAGGATTTCAGGACTATCCCTATATTCTCAAAGTCTTCAATGGCCCTCTTTCTCCTCTTTGTTTCCTCTGTGCATACAGAAGAAACAAAGTAGGATATGGTGCCTTTGGCGTAGCAGCTCCCCGGTGGTAAGGTCTGCCAGGGTTAACAGTAAAGTATGGTGTATGCTGAGCAGTGCTCCTGAGACCTTCCTTTTAACCAGACTGATCCAAAAGGCCCATAACTCAAGAAGGCCTCCTCAGCCTTCCCAAATAATTTTCTCCCAACTCTGAAATGCCAACTGGAGTTTACTATTCTCATTTCCTCCATTGTCTTTGGTGGCTGATGCCTCCTCTTCCATTATAACTATTCACCTTCCCAAGGTACTCTGTCCTTGCTTCCTGTAAGTATGTTCTCCTGGTGCTCTTCCTCTGTACAGTATGTGTACACACATGTATATCTGTATATATGGAAAGCAATTGAGTAGTATTAGAGATTCATTGCCCACGAAACGTAGGTTGGAGACCATTAGCCCACTGTAAACTTCTGTTCCACAAATGATATCACTGCAATACTCTTGTTAAAGCTGAGATATCTTCTCTCCCTGCTTGAAATCCAGCACTGAGTCCCTGTAGTGCTGACCTTACTGGGCTTTCTGAGGTTCCTTAAGGGCTTTGCAATAGCCACAGAAAAGACATTTTCTGTTGTCACTTCTGCCCCAGTGACAAAAGAGACAGTATGTACTCAGCCCCATGTTTCATCAGTTCTCCTGCTTTGGTCCAGGTGTCTTCCTCCTTATTACCCCTGTATCTCCTTGCTGCATGTTAAATTCACTTGTTCTTGCCAGGTTGCCACAGGCACTTAGCATCCCTCACCATATGGGTTAATATTGCTGTCATTTTTAATGAAATCAGTTTATTCTAAGGAGATGGATATGTGGGTTGTGTGCTCCCTTGTGAGACGACAACTATGTTGTGATTTCTTTGTGGCCATTACAAAAAAAAGCCCTTTCTGGTGATGATAGGGAATCTACCATGTTAAGCGGATATATATGGTGTGAACAGTAAGGAATGTTACCCCATAACAAAGCATATTCTTGCCTTTAAGGGATAGGAAATATATCTAATCCCTGACCACTACTTTAAAAAAATTTAAAAAAGAAATATAAATATCCTTAAAATCCAGTTTCTCTTTTTGCTTGCACTTAAGTCCCCTACATAATTATAGATTATCCACATCACAGCACGGAACCGTATATAGCTTCATAGTGGAATTGCTTCTAGATGTAGGATTTCATGTTTCATTAATATTTATTATAGTCTTCAGCTCACTTTTCTGCCCTACTAGAAAGTTATACAAAAGCATTCTGTATCCAGTAATAAAATGGTAAAATACTAAAACTATCATAACCAACTTTTAAAAAGAATTTCTGAAGCAGATGTTCACAAACAGACAATTTTTATTAAAATAACAGTTGGAAGGAATTTGCTTTCATTTGTTTGGCCCTCGAGGAAATTAAAAAGCCTTTCTATAATTTTGATTATAACTTCAAGAGAGGGTTTTATTGTACCAGGATGTGGTTGCATGAAGGATGGAGACCTTAAGGGTTTAAAACCTGTTTTTAAAAGCTACAAATTGAACTTCTCTTGTTAATCTTGGGAAACAAAGTCCTGTGGCAATTTTCTTTTTCTAATGTGCAGAACATGTAGGTCTGTTATAAAAACTGATAACATAAAAATGGCACCCACTTCTTCAACACATCTGCTCCCTGAACATATGTAAGGAAGAGCTGCAGACTCCTGTGACTGTAAAGCTAAAATAAGTACCTTCAATTAATCCTACTGGGGTAGAAAAACAGAGGAGTAGTAATGGAGGAGTAATAGGTTTTTACACCTTTTTTTGCCTATTATCAGTAAAATAATTTAACTTCATTTTTGACTGTGAAAATCATGGGAAACTTTAGCTATTGGCTTCAAGTCTCCATTGAGCAGAAGTATGTTGGCATCAATGGTGAAATTTCAGTGGGATTTTATGATGGTGCTATCTTGAGGATATCTTCTCTAAATACATCCTTTACACTTCTATAGCTTACAGGTATAAGTATGGAAATTACTGCCAAAGATATTTTTCCGCTAAAGAAAGAACTTGATCTGACTTCTAGAGCAAGTTTGAAGAATAGGGAAACTCTTCATTAATTCTTCTTTTCTGAATCCTTACACACATTGATCAGAAATGCTAGGAAGCAAGGGAGATGTGGCTCTCCAAAACTCAACAGTGTCCCTTTTGTGAGGTAGTTTTTCAGAACAGAAACACCATTGTCCATGCATTGAGCATCAGATAAAGCTTTGCCTATGATAGATGGGAAAGACACAATGTCCGTAGTCTGTGCACAAAAATGTGAACAAATGGCTTTTAAGGTCTAATTCTAGCTATTTGAGGGCATCCAGAAGGTCATGGGACCTCTATAAAGTTGAGATGGTTGTCATTTATGTGTATGTCTACCTATTGTGTATTTATAAAGTGGTTGTAAGCGTGTGTGTAATGTACATCTGTGCACTCAGGAGGGTACACCTATCTCTAGGTTAATAGCATGCCCCAGAGATGTGGTCCACAGTCTTCCAAACCAACATGTTTTGTTAGACCATGTTGCAGCTTCTGTACCCTTTGGTGGTGAGAGGATGGTCTGTGTCTGGTCTCACGATGGAGTGAATTCAGGATGTAGCTGGGAGCACTGGGAAGGACCTGGGATTTAGGAAAGCGCCCTCAGCAGGTTGAACAAGCTGCCTTTCAAGACCTCTGTGAGTTAAAATATACTTGAAGAGAATTCACGTTGTTAAAGAACTGAAACTAAAAAGCCCAGCTTAGTCGTGACAAAATATTCCTGCATATAGCCAATTTGGGAATAAAGGATAGTAATAACTGGTTGATAAAGGAAGACTAAGGCATCATGCTTTACCCAGCAGGAATAAGAAAACAGGTTTAGAGTAGTAGGAGTTACATAAATGTTTAATTGGGATGAACAAAATATTGATTCAGTGGTCTCAATAGAGCACTGCTAAGTTGGAGGAGTTGTTCTTGAATGCTTACCAAAGTCTGTTATTAAAATCATTTTTGTTTACTTGGAAGACTTAAGAAAACAGCAATATGAGAAGTTTTTTATTCAAACTGAAGAAAACTGCTTGCATTTCTATAACTAAGTACAAGGGTTGAAGAAACAAAAAGACATGCAAAAGTGATTATCAGCCCTGCAGCATCTTGAAGGCTTGTGGAGGAGTTATGGTTGATGCGTGCATTTTGTAGGATCAGGCTTGTATTTTGCCTTCTGAGTTGCAAATTACACAGTTGGTAGCAATGGGACTGCATTTATACAGGACTCAGGCTCTAGGCTGGCTTTAGGTTCAGATCCCAATTTTGCATTAGTCTTCATTTGAAACCAATAAACCCGTATCTGCCTCTTCTGGTCTGTGTTTATTAGAAACACTTTGTGTGCATTTGTTTTAAAAACATATTTCATGTAACTGGGCTCTTTCCCTCAGAATATTTCATCTGTAAGGAACAGAGTCCTTGGGAAGATTTGGGGCCTGGGCTGATCTTGTAAACAAGGAGCTCTGAATCCAGATTGGCAATAGGAGAAATTAGATATTAACACCTGTGCTGTTCTTTTTTCCTGCGCACTGTTTTCTGACAAAGTAAGTTTCAATGTAATGATGCTGTTACTGACCACTGTCATCTCTTCTTGATTTGCAGATGGGCTTCTTCCGCCGGAGGTACAAAGAAATTATTGAGGCCGAAAAGAACAGGAAGGAGAATGAAGATAGTTGGGACTGGGTCCAGAAAAATCAGTGAACTGCCCATGAAAACTAAAGCCCAGTCATGTGACACGTGCTTGCTAGCCTAGAGGTCCTGCTCTCGTATCTTCCATATGTGGAAGAAGGAATCTTCTCCAGATTTTTCGGAGACCCCATTGATGCTGTGTCTTTATCACTCCAACAAGCTAGGGAACATAATCCTGAGGCAACCACTGCAGCCATGTCAGGTGACTGGAGCGATTTACACTTCATTTAAGAGCTGAACTTTGAACTTTGGTAACCAAGCTGCAGTGCAGAGCAATATTTATGAATCCAACTATGTGGTATACCCTCAGGGGAAGACTGTTACCTAAAAATATTTTTTATAAATATAAGCTTTTTATATTGATTATGTCTTTATATTTGTATCAATGTTTTATAGTTTGTATTGAATAGCTATATAGTTCACTCAAGCACTGATACCTGGCTAAACCCTTGGAAATACATATATGTATATACAAATCATATTGTACTTTTAAACTTCAATGCAAGAGAGAAGAAAGAAATTTGCAGATAAAAGTAGCTGAAATCTTCATATGCTTAATTCACAAGGCTTGGTAATGTTGTATGTAGACCATTTAATGGCAATAAGCCAAAGTCTTTTCACTATCTCTTTTTTTTGAGTTGAATTTGGGGTTTGATTTATTAACTAAAGAACCTAAAGTATTACACAGATGTGATGTTCTGTATCTGAGTCTGTCCTTTACTGGCCTGAATGGGAGAGGATGAAAATGTTTCCTCATTGATGTGTAGCAAGACTTGTAGCTTGCTTTGGCTCACTGAAGAAAGCATCACAGAATGTTTTCCTTTGGGAAGTTTTCTCTTGCAGTCTTTAGTACTTTGGTAATGGTCTAGGACTGTACAACTGAGATACCAGAAGGATGTAATTGGGCCAACCACTGTGGCATTGACAAATTCCTTGGAATTAAAAAAAGTAATAATACTGGAGCCATATTAATATTAATGTTAAGAAGGATAGTTTTTAAGCTACTGTTAATGATTATGATCCATTGCTATCAGAGCAAGTGATTTTTTTGCTGCAAGCTATGAACATTATGCCTGCCTTGTGAGTTTTATACACAAGTCATGAGTTTGTTTATGTGGTAATTTTAAGAGATAAATAGATACAAGGGTTAAAATGTTTGGATTTTGAGGTTCCCTGTTTGAGTGTTCCAAGTACTGAATGTCATCCTTCCTCAAGCATTAAGAAGGACGTTTAGTCAAGGTGCAGATGTTACTGGATTTCAGATTGCCACTTTGTTCACTGGTAATTCCTTAGCAAATCATTTGCTGAATTAGAGGAAATCTAGTTGCAATTAATTCAACCATGCTCCTTCAAAAAGCTCTTGGATTTCTAAATAGAAATAGTGGAATTCTGTAAGACTTGGGTTTAGATTCTACTTGCACCTTGTGTAAATAAGAAGTAAATGTTGGTCAAAAAATCCATGTAAGGGAAAGAAGGGTCGAGGTCTGTGGTAGAAAGTGAAGGAGAAACAGGAATGGTGGTTGCAGTACTTCTCCTTCAATGAGGGTAAGGTGAAAGAACTGCTGGAAGTTTGGAAACTTGAATGCAGCGAACATGCAACAAATCTGCTTGAGAACAGTCTTATTGTTGCTCTTCCTTGCCAAATTCATTATAGCTTCAGATTTAAAGAAATTAACTACATCCATATTGCTGTTTGCCTTTTTCCCTCACTGGCATTAAGTGCCTGCTATTACAATAGTATCAATCAATATTTATTAACTTAACTACCTGCACCTGTTAGGTGGAAGATGGTTTTTAAGTGAATGAAGTGTATTGATTCAACATTTGACAAGAAAAACTATTAGTCTATTCAGTTATCTTTCTTAAAACAATCATTGGTGATCTGGCAGATTTCATATAACAAATGATCACTTAAACCAGAATCTGAAAAGAAACCTGCTGAGGTGAAATCCTGCTGTAACCACATATAGTGGACTGCAGATTTTTCATCAGAGTGCAAAACCAAAAGGGTAATGGCCTTTGACTGCACTGTTGTATTCGAGGCTATTGAATTCCTCACAGTATGATATTTGACATCAGTTAGTTTTGCTAGTATTTCAACCTAACGTATCTATTTTTTCTGTTGCTGAGAAATACCTAAGACAAATAGAAGTTGAACATGAGATTGATTCACAACTGTGAATTGAGTAAGACATTGCTCAAAGTATTTGCTGAAAAAAAGAAGTCCATTTATTCAGCTGTAAGACATTTCAGTATCTGCCCTTTCTAAAACTGACCCCCTCAAAATGCTAAAGAAATAAATTTGCTGAAAACATAGTTCAGGGAACAGATGAAATTTGTGACTTTAACTAAATTGGAAAGTCTCCATCCAAAAAAAGGAGGAAGTTCCCTTAGAAAACATTGCTTTCAGATAAGCTAAAAATGTTTGACGACAGTATTTTAAAACTCAAGATTAGTTATTCCTTTGAAACATCTTTTTAAAGTATATGAAGAAAAGATCTGGAAAAAAAGGTAAAATGCCCATTTAGCATTTTATATTGTGTTGGACACATTTTTTAAGTGGTTTTTTTTTGTTGTTGTTGTTGTTGCTGTTTTTGGTTTTTTTTTTGGCTCAAGGCAAAAATCTTTTTCTTATTTGGTTAAAGTTAAAAATGATTAAAAATTAAATCCCATTTGATTGAGCCTGCACTGGACTTTTTTGGTCTCTGACTTGAATTGTCTGCTATTGATCCAGCACAAGCCGTCACTCAGTGAAAATCTAGTTGTTGGCCAGATTACTGACATATTCTTGAAATAACCCATAAATTCTTAGTATCACCACTGTTAGGTGCTCAGTAGTTCTGCTGTCACAGATGCTTTTGGTTTTATATGTGTACTCTTCATAATTATTTTTTTGTGTGTGTCAAATTCCATTGTGGCTCTTGCTTGATTCCAATTAGGATAGTCAGATTTGACAATGAAACATAGCAGTACTTAGTATTAAAATCCTGTAGATGCACCTTTCCACTCCTTAAAAAGCAACCGAACAAGACAAACAAGAAGCCACCAAACTCTAATATCAGTTGGTTGCAATCACCTTCTAACCCTAAAATCTTATGGAAACATGATATGCTTCAAGAATGTGTAGAAAATAGCTGTGCTATAGATCTGATGGGATTTTTAAATTAAGAAATCAGAATAAATGGAATTGTATCAAAATCTAGAGACATTTTTACTTTGGAAATTGTTTCTAGAGCTCCGGAAGTTCCCTTTTGTCAGCTGCTTATTAGTTCCTTTGTGCTGTACCACTTGTGCCACAGAGGTGGGAGAAAGTCATTGTACCAGTTCTCTCCAGTTAATCCATTTCAGGACAAAGTCATCAGTTGTCTTGGGACAACTTCATGGAAAGGTTTGCTGAATTCTCATTTCATTCTTTTTGGCAGCAGGCTTGCTTTGCACTGGCTCCAAGCTATGCAGGTGGAAGCTTTGAAGTGGGGCAATAATGTTTTCAAATGCATCACCTGGCATCCAAGAGGTCTTTTTTTTAAGCCCTGGAGCTTGCAGTGTGCATGGTGTCTTCTTATGTAGAGTACCCATGAAGTTGCTTTTAGGGTAGGAAGAAAACTATCTCAGAGAAATATGGTTAGGAAGAAAGGGAAGGTGGGGAAAGTAAAGAAAATATCATTTAATGAAAACCCCCTGCTGTGGCAACCCCATTTAATTTCATCTTGACATCAAGAAGATCACAGTAATTTCAGAGTTCTGGTGGCCCACAGCACAGGGATGAATTTCACTTCTCAAGAGGTGAAAGCACTTGCCACTTTGCACAGCATGTTTTGAGACCATTTCATTTGAAAGCCAAGCATCTGCCCTTGTCAGTTCACCCACAGAACAGTAGGGCTGGTGTACTCTGAGGCTTTCACCCTACTTGGCCATTGTAGCTAACAAAAGTCCTAGTTTTTCTGAGCAAACCTAGTTTTTTAATTTGCTCAGTAACAACGAGGAAGTCAGCAAACTGTAGAAAACACTTGAGCAGCCTCTGAATTGAAGTCACCTTACAAATCATTTGGATTAACTGAGAGAGAAATTGTTCTTGATGTGAACCCCAAGCCTGTAACCCACTTTCATCTCAAAGTGGCAAAGGCTTTTGCAATGCCGAGCATACCAGTGAGGACAGCCCTCTCTGCCTTAAAACATGAATAGGAAGGACCCTACATACAAGTCAGTGAAGCGCAGGTAACTGCTGAGAGCAACAGTTGTGCAAAGACTGTGTTTGGCAATACTTACTATCGACTTTCTTGAATGTCTTGTGCTTATGGGTGCATTTTGGAGTCTTGCACAAGTTTCCAGCATAGTATGCATGTGGCCTGGGAATATATGATATTACTTTCACTAAAGGGTTAAGGGAGTTGTGAAACTAATTTCTACCTTTGCCCAAGTTCATCCACTTGCTAGGGTTTCTTGGATATAAATGAAAGTAGGATTTGGTTCATTTAGTGTGCGTTGATTAAACTGGCATGAAGACTGTAATTGCTTTTGGAGCATGATTTGCATACACAGTAGGGTACCCACACCATTGTCACTCCTTTTTCATAGAATGTCACTCCTTATGTATTGTAAAATTGTATGTTTCTTTTTGCGAACTTGTGGTTGGAAGAATGTGTTCACTCCTATTGATGTCACCTGTATTTAGAAGCTCGTGTTCACCTGTATTCTAATTCACTTGCACTGTTTTGGAAATGTCAGGTTTACAAGAATACAACTTTTTGGAATAAAAAGTGGCTGCAAAATTATCCTAATAATATCAGTTTGTCACTTATTGTCCTTGTTCATTAATCGGGTGAGACATTTTCTACTTTATGATTGAATTAAATGGTATGTGCATGTGTTTATCAGTGTGTGGATAATGGGCATCTTGTAATTCTGTGACTTCTATAAAGTCAAGCTATTTGGAGACTACCAGTCTAACTTGCCTGACTACAATATTGTGAAACCATGGAAATATAATAATAGCAGTGGGAATTATTTATATTTCAACACTATCACTCTATCAATATCAAATAAAACCCCATGTGGTTGTGATACTGCCCTTTGATAGGAGTGTCAACCTGTATAACTTGAGTTCTGTTTCAATCTGTAGGAATTTGGACAAAAGTCAAATTATTCACCTTAATGTATTTTTTCCTGCAAGGATTTATATTCCATGAGTAGCTAAATAACACGTTTGAAAGATTTTCTTTGTACATCCCCATGGCTTACTTTGTCAAAGGGAGTAGAAGCTGGATAGCAGCAGCAAGCAAAAACCCACACTGATTTCTATGTCTGTGGGGTACCTCTTTGTATTTCTAATACTTGTTAGAGGTCCTGTTACGGTTTTCTCAGCAGTTTGAGGATAAGTGAACCTTCTGTGGCAAAATGTGAACTAACCTGAACCTTCATTCTTCTCTATGAGGGTGGTAAGATGCTGGCACAAGTTGCCGAGAGAAGCTGTGGCTGCCCCATCTCTGGCAGTGTTCAAGGCCAGGTTGGATGGGGCTCGGAGCAATCTGCTGTAGTGGAAGGTGTCCCTGCCCATGGCAGGGGGTTGGAACTGGATGAGCTTTAAGGTCCCTTCCAACACAAACTGGGCTGTGATTCTATGATTTATTCTAAAACAAAACCAAAAAAAACCCCTGAAAATTCCAGGCTCTCCGTTTTCTCATCATGGACTCTTCTTTCTTTTTGTGGAGACCTTTCATGTAAGTGTTTCAGTGTTCATGAGCCATAAATAAAGTCTGTTTCCTCTGCGTTAGGCTGTCAGCTAAATATCTAAGAACAGGCTAGGCAGAGGTAGGACCAGACTCAGAGCAGGTTTGTACTGGTGGAAGACCACAGCTTTATGTACCACAAAGCCAAAGGCATTAGGAGGGCTCCAAGCAGATGTGGGTCCTGGCATGTAGGTAGCACCCTTCAAAGTAAAAATGAATGTTCTCAGTCAGGAAATCTTTCTTCAGGGAAAAGCAAATATTGGTGGGCAGAAGCAGGAGGAGGATGCTGAGAGGAATGCAATGCAGTTTGCTTTTGGAGATTAGTGGAAGCTTTAGTGCAGCAGCAGCTAAAATAATAACCAGGAACTTGTAGATATACTACTCCTTTTTGTTACATAGGAGCTTTGGAAGCAGGCAGTGGCTGTCCCCTGCTAGGTAAGGAGGATTGTCGGGCTGACACTGCCCTCTGTGGGGATGCTCGCCTTTTCCTTTTTGATGAGCAGGGATCAGCAATGTCTATCTACATTGCAGGATTTTGTGTGTTTCCTTCCCATGAAGTGGCTTTTAAGAACCTCATAGGACTTCTGTGACAAAGCAGCTTTGCTTTAGAAAATAAATCCAACCTTTTACGGATTTGTTTCTTCCAGTTTCACTGAGAAGGGAAGAACTAGACCAAAACTAGATCAAAATTCAAGGAAGATGTTCTTTTACCATGGAAAACCCAGCTCATGCTGCTCAGCCTGGCTTCTGCATAGGACTGGAGCTGGTCTGACATTTTGGCTTCTTATGCTGGCCATTGGCCTCCTGTCAGGGTTGGATGTAATGGGAGCTCTTCTGCTAGATCTTTTCCATATAGTACTGAAACACCCCATGAGAAAGAGGTGACTTTTCCCCATGCCTTTTGGGTCTGATGGGGTGGATACTAACCTGAGCAGTCCTAGGTAAAATGTCTTGAGTTGAATAAAATTTTGAGTGCCCATAACACACTAGATAATTGAGTCCTAGAATGACTAAGGGGAGTGTTGTGACAGTCATTAAAGATGCAAAGTGGATCTTTGGTCCTCTGGCCTCAGCTGTCTTGCTACCAGAATTAAAATACAAGAAAAGCAGCTATTTTGTGAAGATTCAAATGCACAAATGGATTTAAAATCATATGACTGCTCACTCCTGCACATCCCAGATTTCAACGTTTTAAATGCCTGCAAATGGAGATTTTATTTGCAAGTGGTTTTGACAGAAGTAAAGCATGATAGTGGGGAAATGAATCATCTTAACAAAAGAGCAGTGGAAATCATTTTGTCATGTCTTAGCCATGCTATAATTTCCTGTGGGTGTCGGAAAGGATTAACTCATGGATTTCCAGTTCATTTCTTCTTTGTTTTTGATGTAGTCAGTCTTGTTTTAATGCCTGAACTTCTAGATGCACAATGTTTTGGTAAGTTAACCAGCAGTTAAACAGCTATAAAGAATCAGAAACTAATGAAGTAGTAACCCTGAGCAGAGATTTCCCTGCTGCAGACATGTATTCAGGTATGATGTATTGACTTTCATGAAATTATTCTAGATTTATACTGACACAAGTGAGAAGGGACTCAGACAGGCTCCCTTGAAGCTGAAGGACACACATCATGAGACAAACTTTGCTCTAATCTGCATAAGTGGTAATGTACAGTAATTTCTGTCATTTAAACAGTATTCCTTTGGGTTTGCTATCTGAGAGCTGTGTAATTCAATCCTAATGATGCTGCTCCATGCTATATTCAGAAAGAGAAAAAGAATAGTAAAAAAGCAATCACTTTATCCAGCAAAGAGACCACTTCATAGACAGGATATATCCTGTCCTGCATCCATTGCTCAGTGGAGATGAGACACCTGAGAACTGGGCACAATCTGCCTCCTTACCTTTATCAGGCTGATGGCTAAAATTCCTATTATGTATTTTGCTGTGTTGATTTCAGGAAGATGGCACAGAGTAGCAAGCTGGCAATGAAAGAATTACCTAGTAAGAGGTTAGAATACCTGCTCAGTATTAAATTCATGAAGCCTATGTATAGGATAGGAATAGAAGGCTATAGAAATTGTTTTCTCCAATTTAATTTTCAGGGTGGAGTATGCGAGACTGCATCTAGCAATGTGAGAAAACACAAGTTTTCTGTGAGATTGCTAAACACCAACATCAAGGTAGTGTGTTGCCCTATTTCTTAGCTCAAGGCTGCTCATGACATAGCTTCACCAAAGGAGAGACCCATGCTTCACCTTGACCAGGTGGTACATGTCATCCCACAATAACCTTGTCCTATACTCCCCTGCCTGCTTAGCTGTGTTAGTCCCACTCTCACTCCCATCCTACAGACACTACCAAGTATTTCACCTGGCCTCTTCTTAAGTTTCTCCTCTGCTTCATAAGTGTTATTACCCTTTTCTCTCTGTCCAAATAGAGGGCTAAGTAAAACTGAAGTGATTTTTCCCAACTTGCACTTAGTTTGAAATATGTCACTTTTGTTCTTGACCCAAAGAAAGATTTCTCCTGAAAATTTGGCAGTTTTCCCAACTGCATCAGTAGCTCTGACGCCAATGGCAGGTTGTGTTGGGCACTGTGGTCCTTTCTTCAGCTTCCTTTTGATCGAACTTACTGGTGAGGTTGAAGTGTACCTTGTCAAAACACTAATGAATGCGAAATCTTAGATAGATAGATAGATAGATAGATTAGATAG
>WTXV02055361.1:0-11854 GCA_009823435.2 Nymphicus hollandicus | reverse complement strand
CCCTTCCCTTCCCTTCCCTTCCCTTCCCTTCCCTTCCCTTCCCTTCCCTTTCCTTTCCTTTCCTTTCCTTTCCTTTCTCCTTCCCTTCCTTTCCTTTCTCCTTCCCTTCCCTTTTCTTTCCTTTTCTTTCCTTTCTCCTTCCCTTCCTTTCCTTTCTCCTTCCCTTCCCTTCCCTTTCCTTCCCTTTCCCTTTCCTTCCCTTTCCCCCCCTTTCCCCTTCCTTCCCTTTCCTTTCCCTCCCTTTCCCTTTCTTTTTCCCTCCCTTTCCCTTTCTTTTTCCCTTTCCCTTTCTCTTTCCCATTTTCTTTCCAACAAAAGACCTACAGAAGGCCAAAATTGACCAAGAGAAACCTAAAATATGTCACACTTTGCTTCAGTTCAGTGATCTTTAATTACATAAGTATTATTCTATCCGTTATGAATAGCTAACACACAGCATTTCAATATTTAAGGAACTGAGGAGTAACCTATGAGTTACTACAAAAAAAGGCCAAGGTGACATGTGGAGGGAACTGATTTGATTCTGCCAGAAGCCAGTTGAACTCCCTCAACTCACTGCAGGTTAAAAGAGTATGTCAAAGGGAAGGACTGACTAACTTAGATTCTGATGTTTTCATAAGGAATTTCTGTACAGTCAGCATAAGCTCACATTCTGTTGGGTCTGGATTGGGTCATGACTTTCCCAGCAAGAAAATTCATCAGGGCTGGATTTGAGTTTCATGGAGTGAATGTCAGAGTTCATTATCTTTTCTTAAATCTGTCACTGGTGTTTTAGGCTTCCACCAAGGTAAAATCATCATATCTTTAAAATCTCTCTTCATGTACAGCGATGGCACAGACAGGAATCTAGTGAGGACCAAATGAGATACTGTATCAGCAAACTGGTAGGAAACAGTTACCCTAGATTTTGAAAACTGTTGAATACTTTCTTGTATCTCTCAACCTTTTAATCCCTTGATAATAATGCCATGAGGTAAGTGCTTGTAAGTAAAATAGTATTTTCAAAAAGTTTCTATTTAGAGTGGGATTGTCTCACTTTATTTAAACTCCTTAAAAGTTAGCTGAGATATTAATGCAGAGGGGTGAATCACTCACTCAAAAGACACACATTTAAGCCCATATGTCCTAAATGCAACTCATCTACCTACACAACTGTAGAGAGAGAGTAAACGACCACATTACACAAGACAGTCAACATATAAGTATAGTGGGATAAATCCTACCCTTAGGCTCTGCTAATCTACAGAGATCACATACAGATGTCACTTAAATTATAGATTAGGGGTTTGAGGAGAACAGACATTATAGTACGTTATAATTTGACTTCTTGACAAACTCAAATCCCTTGAATAAAAGGGACATGGAATGGGAAGATTTTGATCCTGAGGAATTAGATTAATCTGTTTTAGTAAATTGATGATGAAATTTCTCTTTATGACAGTACATATATACAGCATAGCAAATAGTTGAGCCAGTGCAGACAGTATGGTATAGAAGGAGAGGACACTGGAAGAAAGAAATTAATTATTTTGTGACAAAGCAAGAGACAGGACAAGATTTATGAATAAGAGGAGGTTTTCATACAGCAACTGAAATCAGTACAAAACTTTCATTTAACTTTGCAGTTGGATTCTTGAACATTGTGAGAGAAAGTTTCAGAGTGAAAGAGAAGAAAGAACATCATTAATTTTTAATCTTTGAAAAAGTTGTCAGTGAAAGGGATTATGGATTCATACTAATTATAATTTGTTAAATGTAAAACAAATCCATTTATTTAGACTTCTTAATTCCCTTCTGGATAATTTAACAATTTGGATGATTGGATTTAGTTGGATGATTGCAAGGGAAGATCTTGGCCCTGAACACTTTTGAAAAATGCCAGACATTCTAAATTTAATATTCTTTCTTATCTCTAGTTACTGACCTTAGTGGTCAACACATATGCTTTATATTTGCAGTCTCACATATCATATAGGCTCATGTCTAAAAACAATCAAATAACCGTCTTTAATGGGCTTTTATTTTATGCATTCATTATTCCTAGATTCCTTTCTTTTTTTTTTTTTTTTGACTGCTGATGTGAAATTGTACTAGAAACAATTTTTATAGAAAACACAAACCCAGAGATTAATGCCTGAATAATAACACAGAGGCCTATCCAGACAAGTTTCGCTTTCTATGTTTCCATATGGCCGAATTAATAGTTCTTCACATTCTTTCAAAATCCAAAGGTAAAAATATTCTTTTTAGTTCTTTCCAAATAATTTTCATCCATTCACATCAGTCAATTACACCTCAGTTCAGCAAAGCACTTAAGCACCTGAAAAAATTAGGGACAGTGAAAAGTGTCACCAAATATTTCCTTCAATCATCTTTTCCAATCTTACTATAGTGTTCAATTGTTTTTATATTTTTGCTGATGTATTAAGAGGCCATCTAATTTAGCCATAACTTGTTATTACTTGCATTTATTTTTGTCCTGCTTCATTTTATCTAATTTTAAATCTCCCAAATGCCAAGGTTTCGTCATCTTGTCTCTATACTGGAAGAGTATCTGAGGTTGCAGAAAAGGACCACATGCTCATAGTTAGGCAGTATGTCAGTGCAAGGAACGTGGGTAGATGAGTTTGAGTATGACATGTCTATATAAAGATGAACTTGAGTATAGTGGTTCTGAGTATATAATAAGATATCCTTTTGTAGGGAAAGGTAATCATATCCAGGAGCAACGCCAAATGCGGCTTAGTAGGGAAGATATCATCCACTGTTGGATTTTGAGCACTGGGAGGAGAGGAACTTTTGAAGACCCAGATGTTAATTAGATATTATGCTATTGACTTTAAATCATTGTACCTGCTAAAGGCAAACCTGTCAACATCAAAAGAACACGTAAAATAGGATGGTGTTGGTATTATGGGTCTAGTCTGCAATTTAACTAATGAGTCAGATTATTCACATGCACTGTGAAGCCTGCCCACTTCTGCTTGAGGTCCTTCCTTGTAAAAGATCCTTTCCTCTTCAAATATTTTAATATATCTATTTAACCTCTTGAGCAGCCTGAGTTACTGCTCTTATCCTTGTATTGCTTGACAGAATGCCTTAATTTTCTCATGCTGTGATAGAAACAGCAGAATAAGGGTTACTGGCTACTGTCCTTAAAGTGTTTGTGAGTGTTAATCATCATTCTCCATAAAGGTAATGAGTTTACATATCTGCTTCTCATGGGATACTTCAGATGCATGCAAAACTGTGACCATCCCCCAGTTCTGAAATCAAACCACCTAAAACTGTGCTGGAAATGTACTTGAGTAAGCTTTTACTGTGGTCTCTGGCTTGCTCCTGCTGAGTTGCAAAAAAGCAATTTAGAAGACATAGAAATACAAGTGTTCATGACAAGTCTGTGACTCACTCACTTTTCAGCAGCCTCACTGAAAAACTAAGAGAAACATAGCATTGGGAGAGTCTTCCTGGCTCACTAAGACCAGTTCCCTGATGACATGGGTACCATATGACATAATCCCTTTCACAAACTGCTCAGGCTCTCTCTGAAAGATAATTGGGTTTTGGAAGCTTGGGTTTTGCTGCCACTGCTTTGATGTGGAACTGTGTAAGAATATGTTCAGATAGGAGAGCCCTGCACTGGGCACAGCATTCCAGTTATCTGCTGAGTAGAGAAGAAGGATCTCCTCCCTCAATCTGCTGGCAGTGGTCCTCCTGATGTCATTCAGGATGTTACTGACCTTCTTTGCCCAAAGACCCATTGCTGGGTATTGTTCTTCCTAAGAAACATTTATTCCTTTTCAGATTTAGTGACATTGTATTTACTATGACATACTGTATTTACTGAGAGGAAACATGTCAACCTTCTTCCTTCACTGTGTCTCACAGCAAGCTTTCTCTATTACAGGCTTATGAAATGGTCTTTTAATTCCTCAAACCATGCTATAGTACTTTTCATGCATGTTCAAGTTGTACTGTATTTTTATAAATACAGAAGACTCTATAGACCCTTCCAGATGAGACTGTAAGGACAACTATAATAGATCAGAAAAAAAGGTTCTGATCTATCTATCCAAATATTCCTCTCAGCTGTACCTTAGACAGTGGTTCTACATGTGGGAGCAGTACTACCTGATCCCTGCCTGAAATATCATCAGCACATTTTAAGATGAGTAAAGCACAGTCATAGATCATATACATGCTTGTCCCATCCTGGCAGTGTTCAAGGCCAGTTTGGACGGGGCTTGGCGAAACCTGGTCTAGTGGAAGATGCCCTTGCCTGTTGCATGAGAGTTGGAACTGGATGAGCTCTAACATCCCTTCCAACCCAAACCATTCTATGAATCTATGATTTTATGATTAATTATAATACACATGTGTTTCCTTTATGATATTTCTTATTACTTACCGTGTTTACAGTGAAAGTGTTTCCGTTGAGGGCAAAGAGTGGAAACTATCACCTTGGTCAAATGATCTAAAAATTAACTGGTTTGGTGATGCACACTTCTGAACATTGTAGCATGACATTTTCCTATTTGAATTACTACAGCCTTCTTTGTCTTCTCATTCAATTTTCTGTTTCTTCTTTATTTTGGCAGGGTGTCTCCATATTGGCATACCAGCAACTTCCATTAGTGCTCTTTTACTTTTTGTGCCATGTGCCTTCGTAAAAATAGTAAATTTGGCCCCAAGACACATCCTTACCTTCTTACTGCAATATTTTCTCTTTCAACAAAAACAGCAGTCATGAAATCTTGACCTTTTTTTGATTTTTCAAAATGTTTACTCTTCGTTTCATTTCAGCTAATATTTTCTTTTACTGGAACTACACCAGCTGCCTTACAGAAATTCAGGGCATGGATGGAATGCAATCACTTTTGTTGGAAATTTATTTGTTTTCATAAAGAAAGTTACAAAGTAATTCCTGTGCAATCTACCTTTGATGAGTATGTTGCATTTTGTTTAATTTTATTCTATTTTCTGTTTATCTCTGTGTAGTTTAGAGCAAAATTTACAAGTCTGTCATTATCTGCAAGTCATCCCCATTAAATACGGCCTTTCATTTACTAAGAAGCCTTAATACTACCCTCACAACATCATTTACCAATTTCAGCAGTGTTCTGGGATGGAAAACTGCTAGTCTGTGTCATTGGGTGCATTGGCTACACCTCAGTCAAGCTGAAAGGGCAGCCTGTACAGAGATAGTGAGAACAGTGTACTTCAAGTCCTCTCCAATCTCTACTTTCAGTTGCTCCATGTGACTGCTTTATGCAAACGCAAAGATGCCTTTTTTGGTATGTCCAGCTGTTTCGTAATCTATTAAGCATAGCCAGATATGGTTTCATTACATTCTGACCACTTACGAGTCTGGAAGCTTTCAGGCTAACAATCGGTGTAGTCTAGACAGGAGAATCTAATCCTGAGGTAGTGCTAAAGACAACTTTTAACAAAGGATTATGATACATTTTCAGTTTTACTCCCTCTTCAAACAGTTGAATACCATTTCCATATCCATGTCTCCTTTTTCTCACATGTGACAACATCAGCCTTACTGAAAAATGAGAGGAAAGTATTATTTAGCTCTTGCACCATAGCTAGGTTATCTACCATAGCTACAACATTCTTTTTTTCATAAGTGCTGCTTTTTTTGATAGAGAAGTTTTGGAAATTTCCTGTTAGCTTGGAAGCCAGCAATATTTTCTATGGCTTGGCATTGCCTACAGAAATTGGATTCATTTGTTCTTTCAATCACTGCATGGCACTGAATGATAGTCTCTGGGTATTGGCAGCTCAAGTTCAGTCTACAATGAAGAAGACAGGGAGGTAGATCCGAGAGGTCTTATACATCTCTATAACACAATGCAATACTGGGCGGTTACTAGCCTGGCTCCAGAAACCACTTAGGTGAAATCATGTGGTGCTGCTAGTGAGTTAAGAAGCTTTGTCCTTTTTAAGAAGGAATGGTTAGTTGTGACCCATAGCTAAACTGATTTTGGCTGCATAAAAGGATCAGTTGCAGATGGTTTGTGGTAATGTTCAATGACTTTAATGTGCTGTGTGACAAAATTAGCTGTTTTCATTTGTAGCAGTATATAAAAGTGTGATTTACACTTATATATAAAACATGGTTTGCTGCTGCTGCTTTTGCTGCTTTTTGTAAAGTTTAAAGATTGTATGATTGGTAATTATGGTTAATCTTACTTGGTTTTAGGCAAATTGTGGTTTCTTCAGGCAGAATTAAGAAAAGAAACTTCCACTTTTGCCCCAGGTTAAAGATTTTTTTGTATGAAAGTTACTAAAGCTTTGATAAAAATACATCCCAACCTTCTGAAAACCTCTATTAAATAATTCCAAGTTTCACTTTCCCCCCACAAAGGGGGTATATAAAACCAGAGAAGTCTAGTGAAAGCTCACTCCTCCTTGAAAGCTCATTCCTCCCTGACTGTGAGATAAAGGCCACTCCTCCTAAGTGTAAGCTCATATTTTGCCATGTGTTCAAACATCTGAGTTGTTGCTTCTCCCATTTAATTTCTTCAGGAAAATTTACGACTTATTGTATTTCACTTGGTGTAGGTGGATATTAATCATGATTTAAATTTAAATGATATAAAAGCAACATCTGTTACTTAGTAACACAACTGTATGATTATATTCTGAGGTAGTTAACTATTTTCATAAGCCTCTTTGAACAAATTACATATCTTGTTAGTCTTAGAGTCACCTGCACCCTACATAGACTCTTTGCTAGTGCAAATTATGCACATAAATTGCTTTGGGGGCATGTTTGCCCTAAATTATGCCTGCTGGGGCTGACATGACTAGAAAAGCACTGGTACCCACTTGAACTGCTGATTCATGACACATCACAGCTGGATTCAGGATGTATCTGTAGCTTGCAATGCTACAATTGTTATTGACAGAGATTCAGACAGGACTATCAGAAATATTTAACCTTATAAGAAAACAGAGAGATTGAGGAAGAAATAGCTAAGTAATGAGGAGATGTTGGAAATCCATATGACGTTTAAGACGTGTGAAAATATATTTACCCATAGAATGCGGTCATCTGAAATTAAAGGACCAAGAAATCTAGAGGGCTCCCTGGGGTAACATAATGCCAAGAACTTGGGAAAGATGGGACAACCAAGATAGACAAACTGATAATTAAACAAGGTATTGGGTCAGGTTCCCATCTTCTTTAAGAAAGCTTACCTTCCTGGACATGCAACTGAGCCTGGATTGCATCCCTATATAATTTGCAGCATTTCAGGTTGGGTCACTTGTTTCTTCTCTCTTGCAGCTAATGAGACTGATGACACTGGCTACATGAAGTGTGTCATGCATGAAGTGCATCACACACCCCAAAACCATTGCATAGCTGACTTCTGCACTGTATGTGTAACAGAAGGGTGTGTAAAAAGGAGGCAAGACCTGAAGTGAGGTGAGAATGAAAGAATTTGTATCATTGCAGATCAAGGGTGGATATTGCATCCTGAAAGGTGTAAGCCGGAAGAGAATTACCATTTTTGGGACCTGATGATTTATCTATGATCTATAAGCTGTCATAACTTCTTTATCTTCTTCCATTCAGACCCATTGAACATAAATGTTCTATGTGATACAATCGAAAGTCACTGAAGTACCTGGAATGACAGAAACTGCACATGGAAATCCATTCTGGGCCATAACCAAACACAGGGGCTTCCTTCCACTCTCAAAAGACGTTTTACTCAAGAACAAGTGGCTGAGCATATTTTTATTGTAAAATATTTGAAACAAACAAGCCTATTAAAAAAAACCCAAACAAACAGAAAAGGGCTGGGCATAGCTAGCCTGTGATTAGACACTGAACAGACGGTTTCTGACTGGCATGTCTTGGAAAGCTATCAGACTTGCCACCTGGCTGTAGCCGTTTAATTTGTTTGTTTATTAATTAATGTTATGTTGTTCTTTTAATGCACATGTTTTAGAAATGTATAATAAAATCTCATGCAGACATTTGGCACTGTTTACAAAATGACTACTACACTGTCTCAACAAAATGAGGGGCTCTGTTAACCTGCGGCTATCGTACCGCCTGTCTGGACTGCCTGCGCATGAGAACAGATTAGGCAGGGAGAACCAGATGCTGAGATTCACCTTCCCTAGCTGTACACAGTGATGGAAAATGGACACTTGGATAAGTGCCTTGCCAACAAACTAAAGATTTCAGTAATCATTGCTTAAAAAACCCTCAAACTCAGCTTGAGGATCTCTCAGATCCTATCTGCAATTAAAATTAAGCATATGCTTAACATTTTTCAAGGTCTGTGTTTAGATTTAAAAAATGGAGATGAGTGTCAAAAATTTGGTTTAAATCATGTAAATGTTTAGAAATAAGTAACTGAACATATTCAAAATACCACACGTAATTCCCCAAGCCCACACATACACACAAGCTTTTGCAAAAAATAATTGTCACGTGGATTAAGTACTTTCTAGTATCTTCTTGAAGTGTGGACTGAAGAATAAAAAACAGAGCAAGTGTTATATGCAAATAGTCATATCTATCAAGAATTTTTTGGAAAATAAATTCCAGGGATAGCCACACATAATGGCTACTATTCTTCATTACTGTTTCCTTAGGCATTTTACTAACAAACAAACATATATAAACTTTTTTTTGCTTGCTTCATGAAAACAAAGCTCACTTTTTGGATTAAAGCCTCTGACAAGTACCCAGCCATGAAGAAATGTATTTATTCAATAGATTTTGAATTCTACACTCCTCCTGAGACTCTAGGCGAATTAATACCCGTGGTGTTCATACTAATCAAATACCTAGCCTTAGATTCAGTCCCCAAACACATGATAAACAGATCCACCATGGAAAATTACAAAAATGTAATAAAAAAAGACCCATTACTAGAGTGGGTGATAACTCTGTTATATGAACTTCCTCCTGCGTTCTTTTTCTACTTTACACTATGCTTTGAGCATTCCTACGTACTTGGGACCACGCACTTTTTATTTTAGTATATGCTTTAAATAACACTCAAGAAAAAGAAAGCTCTGAATTTCTCTCTTTGATCATGAAGCTGGCACTGTTCTACCAAATAGTGTTATGTTGAAGTAAGCTTTACTACTGCTTAGCTGATTTTTGCAAATTGATAGGTCCTTTTCAGGGAGAGAGGAATAGAAAGATTTTCAAAACCATAAGGGTGAGGTTAACTTTTAAATCATAGAATCATAGAATTGTTTGGGTTGGAAGGGACCTTAAAGACCATGTAATTCCACCCTCCCTGCCATGGGCATTCCTGCCATTCCACTACATCAGGTGGCTCAAACCCCAACCAACCTGGCCTTGAACACTTCCAGGGAGGGGGCAAATCACCTACAAGTTGCTTAGCCAAATCTCACCAACTGGAACTTCATCCAGTTGCCTATATAGGCTAGGCTAACAGATATAAAACAGGACTTAAAGGATATCCATACTCTTTTGCAGTTGCAGATAGAGGCCAGACAGAGTAAGATGCAACATCTAAAACTGACTTCTTGGATTCCTTCTGTAAGATATTGAAAGACAGAGGAAATCTATTTTAGAAAGGATAAATTGCCCTCTAAAAATATCTATCTTTTTCCATTTACCATAGAGCAAAACTAGTTTACCAGCTTGGGTCAGATATCCAACAAAAACCGTCCACAGTCATCCATGGCTAAAACTAAGTCAAGTGAGTCCAGTTCCAAGTCAGAGCTGTTAAAGACTTTTTCTAAGATCAGAGACTTATGTTTTTACCAAAATAAAACAGTTCTAGTCTACATAACATACCCAATATTGTTTCAATGTCTTGACTAAACCCTTTCTGCCTATTCTGTAAGTCATATATATATAACATATTATATTATAACCTGGAATTCTTATGTAAGTCTTTACTACAGCTTCAGTCAAAGAATTGAGCCAGCCAGCTCCTTAAGATAACTTTTGTCTCAAACTGAAGTTTGCTAGTACTTACAGAGATAAGGTTTAGTAATGCCAGATTTTAAACCTGAACACATGCCAAGTAGCCACAAATTTGAAATCATTCAATTTCAAGGTCACAGACATGCTTACACTGCCCAATTTCTGCATGTAAAATTTCCACAAAATACAACACACTATTTTTGTTTGTATCAGTGCTAAGCGATAATCAAATACAATGGGCAAGATCTTGATAAGCCATTTACAGCTGCCTCTGATTCCTGTTGAAATCTCATATAATATGACAGCAGCTGAAAAGGTAACTGGTGTCGCCACTTTTCTACATTGATACTTAAATAATCATAATTTGAGCTGCAAAACATTCCACTGGCATCAAATGAGATGTGTTATTGGCTTGCCATAAACACAGATAGTGCATCTTAAAAGTAATAGCTTTGCCTGGACCTGTTTCAAGTCCTGATGATGGTTTCAAACTCAAATTTCTACAAAATTCATATGATGAGAGGTCTCTTGGACTTGTCTCTTGGAATTTCAGCAGTATGCAATTAATACTCTTATGCAGGCACAAGTGGAAACTATATTCCAAAACACATCTCTTTTTGGTTTTGAGTTAACAATTATATGATTCTATGATACTATGACTTTGCCTTGGCATAGGGCATAGGTATTACTGCTCACCACCAATTAAGATTCTAAGGAACATTAATAATTACTTGTTTTCTAGCAGTTATAGGAGAAAAATTGTTTTATTTTATTTTTAAGTAGCTTTTGATGGTGAATTTTTAAGGCCTTGTACTAGTAGGATGAATGGTTCAGGGGAGTTAAGGAAGCTTCCAATTCCTGCTAAGGAAATTTTTTTTCAAGTAGAAGAACAGCTGATGATCTGGTTCATTATCACAGTAGTTGTCTTTGTTCCTTAACATCATCTCTTCTGTACCTTTTCTGTTTCATTTTTTCTTTCCATTCAGTTTATGATTGTTTACATTCTTCTCAGTGTATCAGTTTTTCCCTCTGCCTTCCAACATATATTATTATACTGTGCCTCCTTTTGTTTGTTGATACAATTTTTTTTCTAGCTCTTATCCATTAGCTCAATTTTTTTCTTCATAATTCATTTATCCTTAAATTTTGGAAGCCATTATCCATCATTATTCAGAGAATGAGTAACAGCAACTTAATTTGCCTATAAACTGGCATGTAACATCTAACATCCTCTTTAAGCCTCTCTTTGATTTTTCTCCAAGGCTTTTGAGAACAGAAATAAAATTTATGTGCTATTTAAATAAATTTATACATATATTAGCTTTATTCACTTTAGCTGAATTCACACTTTAATGTTGCACATCATCTATAGTAGCAATAGGAATATTGTTTTCTTACTAGCTATACTTACTATCTTACTAAGGACTATTTTGCAAGTGGTTGTAAATCCATTGTCATAATTAATTCCAGGATGAAGGACAAAACCTCAAACCTGACATTTCATTCAAATCAAAGAAGGCCAAAATGGTTTGATTGGACATTTTCAAGGGGGGAGAAAAAGAAAATGCCTTTGGGTTCTTTTACAGTTAGAGAAAATGTCACATATATAAACAAGTCTTAAATGTTATTTTATTTATTATTGATTTTAAACACATGAATGTCTTCTGAGTAAATCCATGGGCATAAAGGACAACTGCTTTACTTTTAGAATTTGTACACCAAAGAGACATATAGTATGAATAAAAAAGAGCAGGCTTCTTTTTAGGATATGCAAAGCCTAGACCTAGTTTTAAACATTACCACAGACTTTCCACATGAGCAACAATTTCCACTTGAGGAACAAGTGACTTTGGTAATAGTTATGCAGATGGATGTGGGCTCCTTTTTCTATTTTTGAAGTTTTTTAAATATAGT